>OZ020173.1:6207962-6352812 GCA_963971145.1 Sussaba pulchella | reverse complement strand
AAATTGCCGGCACTTCGTCGAATTTTCTTAAAATTTCTGGAAACCTAAAAACCCCGGTGGAAAATGAAAAATGTCTACGAACAAAAGTTTGCGCTGGGCAAAGACAACAACGGGGAAAAGCACCCTTCCACTTGTCCGTCCGTGAGGGGTTCTCTTGTAAAGCTTGAAGTGCCGAATTTTTATATACGACGTCGGTGCACCTGCGGATGCACCTTTTACGCTCGCCGTATCTTTGTCACTCCTCGGCGCGGCCATATTCGACGGTAACAACCTGTAACCGATATACCTGCGCCAGTAGTGCTGTACCCCGGGTAACAACGCCGTTGCGCGAAATATTTCCCCAATTCGACCGTCGTTCAACGAAAGAAAGCCTTACAACAGCCCCGAGAGACGAAGCTACACCTTGAAGCTTCAATTTCGATACTGCAATAAAACGATCCCCCGGAGACGCTTCGAGTAGTTTAAATTATATTGATCTTACGATTATCTCGCAGACCCGAACGCTTCCTTTTCTTTTTTCTGCCAATAATATTTTTGAACCCTTTTAGTGGCCGAAGACGAATTTGAGGATTCGATCTTGGCGCTGAACTAATTTGGTATTTTAAGGATGTTGGAATGATTTTATTTGTTATTTGCCAACGACATGAAAAATGACAGAATTTGGAGTTAATAATAAATATAATAATGAATAAAAATAAATTTTTATTCACTAGAATATTCGTCCGAATTTAATCGATTGTCAATTTATATCTTTTTTCAATAAAAATCAGATTTATCATTATAATCATAATTATATAATATAATACAATCAACAATAATTATTTATCAACATAATTAATTAATAATCATCAATATCAATATTAATTTGTGATTGTGATTGTATTGCAATATATAATATATAATTATTATTATATTAATAATAATATATCATAATATTATCGAATAATTTGAAAAATGCAATCATTGGTGCAACAAATTCCTACAACCATCGTCGACGCCTCAATATCCAATATCACTTCCCAAGCTAACGAATAAAAATAAAAATCCCCCCATACATCAGTCCCAAACACGATCTATTCCAAAGCACCTTATTCGCATTCCCAAAATCCATAAAAATCCCGTTAACCGAACGTTTTCGTCGAGTGCCAGTCCCCCGAAAATCAACGATTTACGTTTACGGAACAAATGCAAATGGGATAAAGACACTCGAAGTTACACAGAACGGAAAAATTGTAAGAAATCACACGCCCTTGAGAGGCCCCCCCGTGAGGAGCGAATTGATACCCAATAGCCGGACAATAATACGAGAATGGGTCTTCTTTCCCGTCTCGTCGGAGCACCTGCGCGTTTCTCGTGTATAACCCCTCGGTTAACGTGCCGTTAACAACTTGTAACCGATACCTGCGCCTCGGGACGTTCTCTTCCCGTAAACCCAAGAGAGGACGTACAAGAAGGAAATGTACGCCCGAAATATTGTATAGTATCTTTCCGTCGAGCGGTCAGAACGACGAGGGTGGAGGAAGGGAGAAAGGGGGGGTCATTCGCCGACCCTGACCGAAACCCGTGCATCGGTTTTGTATACACCCCCGTGTTGTACTATACCGTAGTATTAACAGAATAGATCCCCAAGACCCATAAGAACTTCCTTACGACGACTATTTTGTACCTTCGTTATATACCGCACCGGTATAAATCAAAAATTTTCGTCATCGCCGAAGACAGAAGCCAAGTGCGGGGCCTTGTTCTTTCTGCATTGGCGCAGGTAGAGTACACCTCTGGTGGTGAGTGCTATTGTATACCTGCACCAATGCGGATAAAATTTTCTTCCGCACCAACTCACTCGTATACTTTCACTCGACTTCTGCCTATTTTTCTCTCTCGTCTGTTCGCTCACTTACACTCGCACTCGCACTGTCATTCTGACTCATCTTCCTACCTCTGCGTCTCACTCGCTCGCTAACTCAATCAATCACTCTCTGACGCGCGTGATCATGAATTTACTCACTCGCACTTGCTTAGGCAACTATCGACTCATTCACTCGCACTCATCCACTCCTCCATCTTGGTCCCTCGCTCAATCACCGCTCCCGCTCCCACGTACTCAGCCACTCGCTCACTCACTTATTCACTCACCGACTTACACTCACTCATTCACTCACCCGCTCACTTGCACTCACCGACGCGCAAACTCGTCCCTCTCGCTTCCTCGTCGATGCCGCACCGCTCCGAACCGAAGGGAGACCCACGAGATTGCATCCCACAGCCGTACCGTAGCTTCGTAGCGGTGGTTGTAATAATAGTGGGATCACAGGGGTAGGACTCTCTCGAGTACCTGGGAGGTGCACCGGCCATGGGGGTTGCAAGCGGCAACAACAGCGACGACCTGAACAGCAGCGGCGTCGCACAATGGTGCACCTGCCTCACCGGCTCTCTTACCGAGTCACCAATACCATCGCTTAAGGTCTTTTTATATGTACACACGCACACACATATATATATATTCATATATATATATATCGTTTCGCCCTTAGGTACGACGATTCTTTTACCACGAGGCGCTCCACCGGCTCAACACCGAGCCATTCCCCACGCGAATAGACGAGAACCCGTCGTCTCTTTGGCCATACACACCACGAGGGTCTTCGGAACGAATCAATGAAAGGGCTCGGTTACGCGAGACGTCAATCGACGCCCCGAGGATCCTTCGTTTCTCACCGAGATACCCTTCTCGCTTCACCGGTCTCACCGTTCAAGGCAAAAGACCCAGGCGTTACTTTTTGTCCGAACCGTGGTGGAACCACGGGGATAACCGTTTGCGTGTGTTCGGTGGAAAATCGTGTTGATGGAGAGAGAAGAGAGGAAGATGGGAGAAAATGTTGGAATACGGTGATGTGATGGATAGTACGGGTTATCACGAAAATTCGTGCGAGGGGAGGAACGAAGAGATGGGTTTCTGTGATTTACTGCGGTTTTTTGTTCAATAATGGCACGATTTTGAGGGAAATTTTGTTTTGGCGATGGAGGGGTTGCGTTTTTCTGTGGGATTTTTGAGACTTTGGTGTCAAATTCATTTTTAGACAGCTGTAGCTTATTATCGACTCGAGCTAAGGGAATCGAATTTGCGATTTCATAAGCCTTTGCATATTTTAAAAAATATCAGGCGCAACCTCTGACCTTTGTAAGTTACGAGACATTTTCCAGAAGCACGTGGGCACATGTGACCCATCAATCCTGGAACCTTTAGGGATTGCATTTGCTTGAAAATTTTGCAAAAAAATTTCCCTCTTTCATTTCAACCAGAAAAATCGAGAAAAAGAATCTCCTTTTTTTTTAAAAAATATTCCCCATTCGACAAGTTTCCGTTCGGAAGTTTTTAAATTATTTTCTCCGCCGGTTGGAAAAAGTAATTTAACATTTTGATTAACGTTACGAGAGAATGTCGAAGGGAGTCGACTGTGACAAAGCCTCGCCCTCTCGCCCTCTCCCTCTTTCTCTACGTGGTTCGTATGCGCTCGTCCGCTACAATATTTTCCAGGAAAATGGATTTTTTTATTCTTCATATTTTCCTTCCGGTAAAAATAACTCCCGATGGGTGACGTTATAACAGCGTTGCCTCGGGGTGCGTCTGCACGAGGCAGAGCGTTGCGATCGTCGAAAGCGCGTGCAGCAGCAGAAGCTTTTAACGTCGACGTAGCAAACGTGGAGAATATATAATTACAGTTGCGAATCGAATAAAAGTTTGACCAGAGACGACGCAAACTCTGCCGAACCAACGCCGTTGACTTCGTTAATTCCGACAACGTCGAGCAGCGACGAACTTTTCAACGCCAAACTGGCTATATAGTTATAATGGACTTTGACAACGAGCCTTCCCTCCCCCTCCCCAAAACCCCGGAAACTTCATCGGGCTAATCAAGTCTCTCGGTTTTCACGCATTTGCGTTCAACTGGGAAAACGAACGCGTTGATGTATCATCGCATTCGTATACGCATGGCGTTAACCAAATTCCTTTGGAATTGAAGGAAGCTTTTACGGAAACAACGTCGAACGAAACGAGCTTGTTTCAACCCAATTACGCCATAATCACGTACAAGTTTGAACTGGCTAATCTACCATACGTTCGTCGACTTTGTCAAACAAACTTTAACCTGCTACGTTGTTCGATGTTTCAACGAAACATCGAGGTTTCGCTGGATGAAACGTCGGGCTAAAAGTTAGTGCGAAATGGACGAATCGTGGATTTACAAGTTTGGATCATGTCGCGCGTGTTTGGCCTTACGAATAGCTAAACTAATGGTGAATTAACGCGTCGAAATGGTAATTTACCACTTTTAATAATAATTTAAGTCAAATTAGACTATGTAGGGGCGTGGTTGACTGACGTTTTGTCAGTGACTGTACAACTGTTTCAACTGCTTCAGACGATACTGGTCATTACTTTAATTAATTTCTCGACAATTACTTAGTCGATTAATTTGAAACTAAGCATAATCGATCTGTTGATCTTAAATCTTAATGATACATTTTTTTTGGAATTTACGGGGATTTAGTTCCATTCGTTTTGCAACCATTAACATCTGCAGAATCTGGTTTCTCATAAACGACCATCCAGTAAGACCTTAAGCGATCAAACGACAAAGAACTATTGTATGAATTATTGTTTCATAGCCCTACAAGTTACTGCACTTATTCTCTTCGTCCCCAATGATAATAATAATAATATTAGTAATGATAATAACAACAACGAAGATGATAAGAAAAATCCCAATAGTTAAATATTCCAAAATCTGTTCTTCTATCAATATTGAATATAATAACAGTAATAAATATTCCATCAAAATGTTGAAAAAAATTAATTTATCGACAGCATACAGATGAAATTATTTATTTTATCGTAATGTCAAAATAAATTGAGAGAAAATTGAACATTTCAAGTGTCAGGCGCAGAGGTTAGCCCTCAGGTATATACAACTATCCAGAATTCGTGCGTTAGCTACGCGTTTCAGCGAGCGACCATCGAACGCAGTGCGAGAAAGAGAGAAAATTGCACTCGGTCGTTGGTTACTGTATACCTCTCGACGGTTTCGACATTTCGTTTGAAATCGCGCGGTACACGAACGAAGGCCGAGGCCGTTGGGTGAAACACGGACCGAAAGCTCGGTTACCGGACTGACGGAATAAACAGCCTTCATTGAGCGATCGTTGGAGCAGTCACCGAAGTACCCTCGATACACGTAAATTTCACACACACACGAACGATCTCACACCCACCCACCCACCCACACACACAGGAAGGCGTGACTGTAGATACCCTGCGGCGAGTATCCGCTCGCAACAGTCGTAATCGAGTTATCCCGAAGCTCTAATTCATAAACAGATTGACGGGCAAGAACGTAGCAGCGAGAAATCACGACGCTGTAGCCTACCCCCACTCTTACCGTTTGTCGTATGCATATTTATATGGGAAACTTCGTCCCTAATCGGCGGAATGAAATCGCTTGAATTGCGACATGTGGTCCATGATTTTTTCTAGTATCTTTTGGATCCTACGATTTCACTACTTTTTTATTAGACCTTCCCTTTTTGATAGAAAAGTTCAATATATCATAGTGGTTTCCGATCTATGAAAAATATGGAATCTATCGTCCGAAAAAATAGATATTTCAATAATTCCCGATGGACAATCGATTTTTCAATCATTTCTATTATTTTCTATGGGAAAAAAATTAAAAAATCGATTGACTATCGAAAATAATCGAAATATCAATTATTTGCAAGCTAGATATCATTATCCTTTTGTCAGATAGGAAACCATTATCATATATTAAATTATTACAATTTTCGAAGAGCTCGATTTTTATCAAAATTAAAAATATATATATTTATTTATTATTCTAGGAAGCAAAGTTTCTCAATTTCAATCAAGTATCTGAAAATGAAATACCATCCAATTGAAAAATAGCACAATAGCAATTACCACTCAATTCTCAAAAAATAGCTTAAAGGAATAACGTAAAGGAAATCGAGGATCTAAATAAATATTTAAAAAATTCGTGACGTCGTACGATCCTAAAAATATTTTTAAAAAGATCATTGACCACATCAAGGAATAGAACGGTTCAATCTGGTAATCCGGGACGAAATGCCCCATACATACGAAGGGTATTACGATTGCCTATCGCCGTACACCAAATACCGCGCATGCAAATGATATTAAATTGCATTGGCCGTTGCCTCTGGGTCTGCCGGTCGTGCTGCACGGATATAGTATTACTGCAGCAGCCCCCCCCCCCTTCTACCCGGCAGTTGCAGCCATTGGTAACAGTATCAGCTTTGAACTCATCAGCCATAGATATATGTTTGCGTACTCATGCCCAAACATTATATCGGCTACAATGGCAGAAAGGGGTGAAGATCGTTAGTCAGACCAGGCGGCTCGTCCCAAGCTCCCGCGACGGCTCTTCCGGTGGCCGCGGTGGTGGGGGTAACTCAGCGGGCAGTCGCGTCGCGACAGCCGAAGGACCAACATCGGGAGAACCAATGAAATCCGCGCGTTAATTAATACCCGAGGGATTATAAATTCGCTGGGCTTCTTTACGAGAATGAAAAAAAAAATGAATCGTACTCGTACACGCGTACAATGAAATTCAGTGTACCGAGCAGTGAGATTAGCGAGAGTATATCGATTCGAGGTCTTCGAGAAGAAATATAATCCCCGATGATGGCGCATAAACGCCACCGGACTTATCGTATATAGTAATAACGATAATTAACGATTATCGACGTTGCGAAGGTCCGAGCTGGAATGTGTTTGCGTTCGTTGTGCTAAAAAACCAAACCGAGTCGTTGGAATTTTAATCGTCGTTGGATTCGTCGGGGGATTGATAACGGATATTAAATAGCGGAATTTTCGGGATTCGTAGTGGAACGTGGGTGGTTGGAGGATGACTGTTTTCTTGAATAATTGATACGGTGTACGAGATACGATAATAGATTTGGCGGCGTTTGCATGCGGCATGAGGCCACGCCGGGGATTCGTCGGGCCGCGACGAGAATCGATCGTCGAACGGAATTGAGAGAGATATGCGCGGCGTGTGTACGTGTCCGACGTTTCGGGCACGTACTTGCGCTTAAAGCGGAGATTAAAAAAAATAATAATGTAGTCCCTACGCATTGATGAAACCGGATTGTGAGCTTTTTTTTTTCTTTCTTCTTTTCAATCGAGTCGGCACGACGGTTCGGGATTTAGAAATTTATCGGGGATCAGATGCGTCGTCCGGAATTTAGTGCTTCTTGCACGCACTCGTAGCGTTTTTTTTTTCTTTCGTCTTCTTTTATTATCAATTATCAATGTTGATAATCGCTCGTAATTTCCGGAACAAATGGAATCTTATCGTTTGCTTAATGTGGGCTAAATATGAAGCATTTTCATAAAAAAATTAAGTTTATTAAAATGAAAAATTACATTTTTCGAAACAAAAATAAGTTGAATTTAAATTAAAAAGTTTTTTTTATTTTCAATGGGAATCGATTGAGGTTTCGAACCTCGCCATCGTTCAGGATGAATTCCACTGCGAGTTTTTCTATCGTCACCCGAAAAATTCGAGATAGAACCTGAGCTCAAACATTTTTTGACACATTTTCATTTGACCCAGATATTCTAAAAAAAATTATTTAGTAACTGCGATGCTCATTCCGTCCTACAGTTACCCAACAACACTGGTTGAAAACGAAAAATCTTTTTGTTCTTTACTACACCGTTGACGTTGTTTCGAAAATCTGAGTTCGAGAAATACGTGTTGAAAGATACGAGGTACAGCGTTTTCGGTATCGAGATTCTTTCCCTCGTCAAAACGTTCAAAACGCGGTCTCTCACGCATTCTTTTAGTCACTCGGCGTTGAGCCTCGTTGATTCCATCGCTCGCGCAATCAATGACGCGTCGAGTCGTCTTAAGGCGAGGGCTCAAGTCTGTGAACGACGGAAAAAATCGAGCTTCCCCTTAAGATCGCTTTCTTCGTAACTCGAACAAGTTTGCGGCTACTGGTTCATCAAAAGTCGAAGAAAAATAAAATTACGCGATAAAAAAACGTAAATCCAGAGCTATTTTGTATAATTGCCATTTGAGCGACTTTAACCATTATCACGGATAATTACGATTTTTTTTTTTTCAAGACCAAAAAAAAGTAACGAGAATAGCGGCACGTGGATTATCGCAATTGCAATAATTTGTAATGGTCGACGTGACGGCCGAAGCTCGTTACGTAATTTGAATTTTCAATGATGACGAATAAATTTTCATTCATCGAGATTTTCATTCCAATGAATTTAATTGTCTCATCAGTGATAATAGAACGTTGGGAAATTATCAATGAGTCATTCCGGATTCGGAATTTCGCTTGACCGCATGAGTTTTCGCAAAAACCATTTCAACGGATCGAACAAATAGGGACGGAATTGCGGTGAAATTATTACGATGCTCTTTGTGACAGTCATCCACGAATATCATTCACCCGAGCGACAGAATTGAACGACGAAAGATTGCTTTCATATGCGGAGGAAATTTTTCGTCGAAAGCACGCATGGATAAATTAAAAATTCATTAAGTTCTATATTCCATGGGGTTTTATTTATTTCACATTATTATTATTTTTATTCTTATTATTTTATATTTTCTGAGAGCGTTTGTTTTTGAAAATCTGTAGTTTGTAGTTAAATTTCGACTGTTTGGGTTATGTTTAATTTATATTTTAGATGGAATCTCATTTTTAAATATTATTGCGACTAGTTCTGCCTCTTTTGATTATTTATCGTGATGTGGTTTGCGTGACAAAGAACCATTGTAGGTTCTGGAGCACTAATAAACCCTTTCTCTCTCCCTCTTTCTCTCTCACTTTCTCTCTTTCTCTTTCTTTCTCTGCAAGTGTCACAACCGCAAACGGTGCGAAATTACGTAGGCTATCGGCGACTCCGTGACCCGTGCGACTAAACACAATTGTACAACTTTCCACGATAAAGAACTCTTCGTAGACCAACAGTTGAATCCGAATCACGAAGGTCAATTCTACGATTCTCGGTCTCAACAATTTCCTTAAATTCATTTTTATATTTTCCTCGCAAATTTTTCTGCAAAATACAATGATTTTTAATTTTACGTGTAACCATAAAAAATTGCTAATAAATTTATCACAAACGAATTTTTATGCATATTTAAAAAAATATCTTTTCCCCCTTTGCAAATATTCGCATTCAATTGCCTTCGCATTCAACGATTTTACGGGCAACAATTTCATTTCATCCTCGACCGTCGAAATAAAAACTGAAAATATGTTGCGTATTAAATTTATGAATGTTTCGTGCGGAAAAATGCTGTAAAAAAATGTTTACGATCGAATGGCTACGCGATAACGCGGCATCAAGGTGGGGTCGCCAACCACCGTCGCAAATACGTATATATCCACATGACTGTACTTTATAGTGATAATAAAACCGTGTAAAACGTGCATTATCAAACTATTTTATATCCCAGAAATTCCATTTATCCAAAACCCCCCATTTAACCAAAAATGTTGCACATAAAAATGTAATACAAACAGCGACGCCATCTTGATTCCTCAAAAACCGCATCAGGCATTCATCGATCAACCATAATTCCTTTCGTCCTGCTAAACCCCGAAAAAAATCATTCTTTCCACTAAAACGCATCGAAATAAGAAAAAAATTCAAATGAATTAAAATTTGTCAGACAATTCGCACGACCCACTTCTTACCGAATAAAAAAAAAAAATAATAAATAATGCATTCAAAATAATTCAAGTTGATGAAATAATTTCTCCTTTATCGTTGTCCTCGAAAACCGTGAACGAGGAAATGCAATCCGTCGTTCCTCAGTCACTCGGTCGATGAATCGAATAAATAAATTAACGACGACGACGTGACTCTCGTAAGTATCTCCGAATACGAGAAACAACGTCGCGTGATCCCCTTGAAACCGTTGCAACCAGACGAATGCATAATTATGCAATATTCAAATTGGCAAAGAGCGTTTACACTTTCGCGACAGAAAAAAAAAATTCTGAATGGTCAAAATTTAGAACGACGGTAATAATAATAATAATAATAATTTTGTGACAGAACTAACCTTCAAACAAGGTTTTTATGAAGAAAGTATTCAAATAAATAATTGAACGGTGCAAGACGGGTTATTAGGGTTTCGTAACGTAAAACGGTGCCCTTAAAAGGACACTCGCGTGTCCGTCCGTCCGTCCGTCTGTTCAAACCGACTTTACCGGAAACCATGCGACGTGGAAACAGAGAAATTTGGCGTGGTAATCGTTTATTAACCCAAATATATTGCACTAGTCAACATTGAAAAATATCCATATGAGAATTAAAGAGGGGTCGAAATTAGGTACACGAAATTATTTTTTTTTTTCGAATTTCATATATTATGTGGGGTATCATTTGAACGATCTCGTTACATAGACTACAGAAATATTTTTTTCATAATTTCAAACGGCGTATTTAAAAAGATATGCTAAAAAATATCCAAAAATAGAACAACCCCGTCTAATTTCCAAAACCCCTGAACCTAAAATTGAGAAAAAAAAAATCAGGGAACGTACCGCCTCACTAGAAGTCCACAAAAAAATTATAAAAAAACTCCCATCCCCCACAGATCTCTAGAAACAAATTTCTAACAACCCGGTCCAGCTGTTCTCTGCACGCAAGTCGATCTCGCCCTCGACCACCATTATTTTCCCCATCCGAAATAATCACGATCGAACATACTCGCCGAACAGCATCGAAATAACGTACAGGAGTGTTGAAAAAAGTGTCCGATAGCGGTTATGCGCGGCATATGCCAGAGAAGGGCGACGGCAGGGGCGCGAAAGCGAAGGGGTTAAGCCGAGGGGGAAGGAAGGGAAGGTAGAGGCGTGTGTGGTTCTCGTCGTACCGTGTGCGGTGCATCGGGAAACTTTCCGTGTCCGTTTTGGTGGTGTTGCTGTGCGGTTAAGCGTCAGCGTCGAGCGAACAGACTCGCGGAGAGCAAGAGAGAGAGAGAGAGAGAGAGAGAGAGAGAGAAAAGAAAGAGAGAGAAAGAAAGAGAGAGAAAGAAAGAGAGAGAGAGAAAGAGAGAGAGAAAGAGAGAGGGAGAAAAAGAGAGAGAGAAAAAGAGAGAGAGAAAGAGAGAGGGAAAGCGAGAGAAAGAGAGAGGGAAAGCGAGAGGAAGAGAGAGAGAGAGAGAGAGAGAGAAAAAGAAAGAGAGAGAGAAACGAGAGAGAGAGAGAGAGAGAGAGCGAGAGCAAGCGAAAGAGAGAGAGAGAGAGAGAGAGAAAGAGAGAGAGATCAACGATCAGAGACGAGAAAGACGGGGAAGAGGTGAGAAAGGGAGGAACAAGGAAGGAGAACACGCGGCGGGCACAGAAGCGTTTCTGCTACCGTGGCAAAGCCCATGAAACGCGAGGCTAAAGCGTAACGCTCGCGTGGCCCGTGAAATTTACGCACTTGACTCAGCGTCACAATAATATCTATATATATATTTATCCATGTGTTTGTGTGTCTGTGTAGATATGTCTGCGGGGAAACTCGTTGCTGCACTGGCGATGCTGGTGCAGCAGCGTTGCAGCCACGGAATGAGATAGGAGAGTCGTCCGAGAGGCTCGTACGCTCGCTCTCGCTAGCTAGCTTGCGTAGTAAACCAACCAACGGTTACAACTGCACTCTCTACATGTGCATAGGTGCGTTATATGTGCGGGCAGATACGCACGCGTAAGTTATATATAAATACGCGTGTATATACGGCGGAATGAAAATAGGCGCGTGCATACTAGCCAGTACTGTAATCCGCGCACTTTCCATTCTGAGACGGTCAGGCCGCATCGTGCGTGTAATAACTCGATTCTTGAGTCTCGCTTCGATAAAGAACGCATTATCTACCACGAAACAGCTGCGTTGAAATATTTAATATTTTTTAAATTCTAATAAAAAATTAATTTAAAATTTCTAAAAAATTATCTAGAAAAATGAAAATAAATAAATAAATAATTAATTTTAAAATTAAAAAAATAAATTTCAATTAAAAAAAAAATCAAGATAGATAAGTTTGATAATTAAAAAAATAAGAAAATAAAAATAAACTTGGGGAGAATAAAGATTGAATAAAAAATAAATTTGACAAAAATAAAAATCAAATGTGAAAAGAAAAAAAAAATCCACGTTTTTATGTCCCGGCGGTGGTGAATTTATGTTCGTTGTCGTTCTCGTTGCAATTGTCGAGGCAAAAGCCGTGAAGACGTCTTTCTTTCCGCGTGTAAAATTTTCCATCCTTGTTTGGTATTACGGCGCGGTTTATTGTTTTACGGCATCGAGAGTGCCAGTCGAGACGGTTTCGCTCGAATGCCAACGTCGTTGGGGCTCGCACCGCACTATCGCATAGCGACGAGTGTCATTCATGAATAGTCAATGAATCTAATCTATTCTTCTCGCTCGTAGATCACAACGCGTTGCGCGGATTTCAGAACAAACAAAAAAATAAAATTAAAAAAACAAACTCGATAGCTTCTATAAAATTAAAAAAAAATCTTTGATCGACTTTGAATTATTTTCCGATTATTCTACACATTTTTATTGATATATCTACAGATTTATTACGTGTGGTTATTAATAGTAGCTCAGAAAAAAATAATAATAATGGTAAAGATATAAAAAAAAATAATTAATTAAATTTGAAGATCGATCGAACGATCTATTGTACAGATCTAATAATACATCGTCCCGCAATTGTTACGACGAATGCGACACGTTCCACACGTACGTATCGGAATTTTTTTACGATGCTCGGTACGCGCGTTACGTCGTCTCGACTGCATTCAGTAACAAAGAATAAATGAATAAGAGTCTATCGTGGCTAAAAACCGAAACACAATAGTCCCTCTCACGTATCGTATTTTCTCACGAAGCAAGATTTACACGTAATACATTTAATACGACATTACGTCTAATATTCGAATCGCATCAACCAGCACGAAAGCTTCGACGTAATGCAATTACGAAATTACATAACAATTATTACACGCACGAGTTGTGGCCAATTATTGGCAAAGTCGAGGAACAAAAGGTACAAAAAGACGAATTATGGAATCTGTTATACCATCGAGCGCACCGGATATGTAAAATTTACTCAACTTTTCTTTTTCTCGATGCATTCATTTTTTTTTTTTTTTTTTTTTTTTCATAATCATCACCGGCTTGTTACGTTCGATACGAAAGGAACAAATTACAGTGCACCGTACGGCAATCGTTTTTACGTCATAATTACGCGATTTACACGATGCATGAATGAATAAAAAATGTAACAAACATTGTCCTTCGAGACAATATCGTTACGCGTATAAATAAAAATGTGAATAATAAAAAATATAATTCCAATAAATTGTCTGTAGTAAATGTAGTATTTATAAAATTAGTAATATCATAAACAGTGTAATTATATGTTTAGTAAAAATAAAATTCACCAATCAACAAAATTATTCCTCTATTAATTTTATTTTTGCCAAATATATAATTACAATATTTACAATATGATTTCTGATTATACGGATACTAAATTTGATAAATACAATTATTATACTTTATAATGCAATGATTTATCTCCATATGCAAATAATCACAACAATAATAATTCAATAAAAAATATACAAGCACGTTGCTATATCGTGGCAATAATATATGTCATTACATCGATATATCTACAATTCAGCATCCTATACACATTTAATTATACTGATACACATAATATAAGTATTACGTGTGAAACAAAAAATATCACGCTCATATTCTCTGCATTAATGTAGCAGCGTGCAGGCGAATGGTTGAATGTATGCCGAGTGGAAGAAAATCTATAATAGCCGGAGATGCAGAGTCGCGCCTGTGTCGTGCGTGAACGCGTAACCCAGGCTCGGGGGCCGCTCTCTCATCGGTATTCTCCCGTGAGCGTAGACACGGGGGCGGAGGGTGGATGAGTAGCACGACGAAGGGAGAGGATAAAAAAAAAAGGGGGTTACTGTGCGCGAGCGAAGGTGGTCAGAGTCGATGGAAACGAGCGCGTACGCAGCTGACGCGGAACCGACTGCACGAGTTGCGCGTAAGCTGCTCGACTGATTCATTCGCCGCACGAAAACGCGCCGAGGGAGAAACGTGGGAAGACGAAGAAAGAATGGGAAAAAAGAAAACGCGTGTGTACTCGCGAGACTAACGTTTCGAGTGATGTGGGCGATTTGCGATTTCTGAAGAATGGCTGGACCGATTTGGGGCACACAATTTTTATTTTAAGGAGGGGAGAATTTTTATGAAATTCTGATGAGTTTTGATTTTTTTTTATGGATGACCTTCGATGGTTTTTGGGAGTGATTGCAAGGATTTGGGTCGTGCTGAATTGGTGGATCGACAATATTGCCTCGAACCTGAATGATAGCAATAATAGTATCGATAATTATAATAATAATAAGACTGGAATAGTTATAATAATCGTAATAATTTACAATAATTATTATTATTATCATTATTATTATAATTATAATAATATAACCTAAATTATTATTATTATTATTATTAATATAACCTAAATTATTATTATTATTAATAATAATAATGATAATAATAATAATATATAATATAATAATAATAATAATAATAATATTATTATTATTATTATTATTAATAATAATATCAATAATAATAATAATAACAATAATAATAATGATTATTATTATTATATTTATTTATTATTATTATTATTCTTATTATTATTATTATAAGACTGAAATGATGATAATAATCGTTATAATTCACAATAATTATAATCATATTATTTCCCGTACAATCATATCATTATTCCGACTATTTGAGTTATGTTAAACAATAATAACAACCTCTATCATCATTACCAATACAAATCAACAAGCAACGATGTTTGAAAGTAACTCTAACAAAGTTATGCAAACGAGAAAATTTAACAGAGTTGCAAAGACTCCAACGAGGCTCGCAACGAAGACCCGATCGAGCTCACCAATACGAACGATGCATCGTGAAAAAATACCCGGGGCGTACGTCAACCGTTGTTCCCATGCACATCCCAAGGAAGCGAGTACTTCTTCGAGCCAATCGCCTAACCCGTGCGCGTATGAACGCGCGAGAACGCCGGAGGAGACACAGCTGAGTCGCGCGTACGAGACACGATCGCACACGAGCGCTCGGAGAAGTACGGAAAATGGGTGGGTGGGTGGGTGGTGTAGTAGTACAGCGGTAGTATAACACGTACATAGTAATACGCTCGTTGCTTCGGCGCGACTCGGCGGAGCACTCGCTTGAGTGAAGTTGCGCGCGCCCGCGCGATCGAGCAAACGTTTGTACTCCGCGACTCCGCGTTCGGTTCGTTTCGCTCTCGCCGATGTCGTCACGAGGAGTCGCGACGACGGGGGAGGCCTGGGAGGAGCGGAAGAGAACGAGAGAACGAGAGAGAGAGCGTAAAGTCGGTTTGTAAGAGCAAGGTGGAGGAAAGAGCGACGTTAAGGAGCATTTCAAAGAGGCGAACGTCGGAGCGAGTGCGAAGTATCGTAAGAGCTAGTACGATACTACTAGCAGCAATGGCTACGAATCGACAGTAAGCGAGAGCGAGAGAGAGAGAGAGAAAGAGAAAGAGAGAGAGAGGCTGAGAGAATGAGGAAGAAGATCGTGATACAGCTGCCACAAGAGGGGCGACAGTGAAGACCGAAGAGAACAACGAAGAGGGGACGGTATTGTGGACGACGGGGAAGAAGGTGGGTAGTCGGGGTGAGGAGGCGGTGGGGAGAAGACGCGGGGCGGAAAGATGGGGAGGGGAGTGGGTGGACGGCAAGGGAAGGAGGCCGGGAGACCACGAAGAACGCCATCAGCAGCACCAGCAGCAGCAGCAGCAGCGATCGCGGTGGCGGAGCGAGGAGAAAAATACGAGTCGCGTATGGCCGCCGTATAAATAGACGGGAGACGATAGCGGCGTTATAGTAGCGAGTCTTTCCTGGCCCAGGTAGTGGACGACGCGCTCGCGTAAGCCGCCAAACTGCACGACCCCTTCATCGTCTTCGTCGTCGTCGACGTCTTCGTCTTCGTTCCCGCTTTCCCCCCCCGGCCACCAGCTCACGCGACACGATCTTCTTCCTTCGTTACACACACTCGCACACTTGGACAGAGCGCAGGCCACGCATACTCTCGCCAATTGCGGGAGTGGGTGTACGAGGCGCGGCGTTCGTGTACGTGTACACGTGTGTGCGTGTGTGTGTGTCTGAACACACGGGCGAGGAGAGAAGAATGAAAAAGCGTCAAAGAAAGACCTCGGAAGAGTTCGAGGGGGCGCGCGGAGACGGTCGCACGCACACGAAACTGCCCTCTCGGGTTTGTACATCCTTGTGTGTGTGTGTTTGTATGTGTTTGCGTGTGAATGTGTGATGCTTTTTCTTTCGGGTAATCGCGCAAACTTGCGGGAGTAAATGTAATTGTTATGCGTGTGTGTAAGCGTGTTCGTGTGTGGATAAAAGAGTGTGTGTGAGAGAGAGAGAGAGAGAAAGAGAAATTGAAAACGAACCGGAGAAGATACTCTCGCCTGGTCCATGCGGCCTGGCTCTCCTCCGCTATGCTGTTCCGCCACGGTGTGCCCTCGCAACAGGCCACGAGTAAATAAACACGCACCACGGAAACAACCGCCCGCTCGGGCGCGCACGCACGGGTAATAAATACACGCAGACGCACTTGCTACACGCAGCGAGAAAGATGGTAAGATACAAAGCTAGAGAGAGAGAGAGAGAGAGAGAGAGAGAGAGAGAGAGAGAGAGAGAGAGAGAGCACGATGGAGAGAAAGAGAGATAGATAGATAGATACAGTAGGAGACCACGCGAAGACGCCGTCGACGGACGACCTGACGTGAGGAAGAGAACCCGAACAGCCACACGGAAGACGGATGGGTTAGCGCACTCTCGAGCATATCACAGAGCAAACGCAGAAGAAAACTCTCGGAAGAGTAAATTCCAAAGGGTGGTCCCGCTTCGTCGTCCCCAGGGTGAGGATTTCTATATCCATCTCTTTCGCGTACTCCTCATCCAACCAACACGCTTTTGCTCTCCTCTCTCTCTCCTTCTTTCTCCTTCTCGCTCTTAACGAAAGCAAAATACCACGAGACTGCGTCTCGTCCGATGGACCTTACGGAATTCAGGGGTCCGTGAATCGCCGTCGTCGGGTGACCAGAACTGAGCCCGTCCCGGCTTGCCGAGGGACCGGGGAGAGTGTTATAGAGTATTAAACCGACGGAGGTGGCGAGGACTGTTGTAGCAGCCAGCTATACTGGCTGGCTGGCTTGCTGGCTGGCTCGTTCACTCGCTGGCTGGTTGGCTCGCCAAAGGAACTAACTAACGAACGAACGAACGAACGAACGAACGAAAGAGAACCGGACAGAGAAAACAGACAGTGCGAGAGCTGTGAAGAGCCGCTGCCGTTCCTCGGCTGCTTGCAGCGCGTCCACACTTTCATAAGCGTACGTGGCTAGCGTACGGACTAGCCGTCATACATACACATATATATATACACACACACACACACATATATACCCAATACATACAATTGTACTTACACTATACGATGTACCTCGGGCCACGATATAGACGAGAGAGACACACGGCACGTACACGGAAATATATATATATATATATATATATATATCTATCCGTTAATATATAATACAGATGGCACTAACACATAAAACGCACTTTTTTCTGCACTTGCATCCCGTATTATCTCGCACCGAAACAAACCCGTGCGAACGTTTGACAAATCCAACGACGAGGACGTAGAACCACCACCGTAACACGGAATTATTGACATCCTCGAACTTCTCCGGTCGAACTGGCGAGGCTCCGCGGGGCTCTCGCCACCTCGAACGCGTTTCGCTGCTGTAGCCGCTGCTGCTGCCGCTGCTGCTGCTGCTGCTGCTGCTGCTGCTGCTGCCGCCGCTGCTGGCTGTTGCCGTCGTCGTCGTTGCTGCTACTCCGGTCTCTCTCGTCTCTCGGCTTCCACCACCGCCACCATCGCCGTTCGTTCGTCGTAGCCGCGGCTAACGCTCGGGTATATACACGCTCGTGTGTCCCCGCTCGCACCAACACACGCGGGGGTCACCGCCAACCTCAACGAGCGTTTACCAACACGCTTGCACTTGGCCCCCGTGTCTTCGTCGTCGTCGTCGTCGTCGTACGTCGCTGGTTATCCCGGTGTGTTGCCGGTGCTGCTCCGTTGCGGCGACTCGCGACCTCCCCTCCCCGAAGCTTCTTCAAGTATGTATGAAGCCACGGAGTTTCTCTGCTCCGCACGAGGCGCACCTTTCGAGACGAAGCGAGACGGAACGGATGAGAGGTCGAACGGGGGAGAGGGGAAGGATTTAACCGCGATAGTGGGAGTTGTGAGACAGAGACGGACTTTATATCGTTCGACGTTGGCCGTTCACGTTTGCTGCGCGCGTTGAGCTCGCGCGAGCGCACCCACTGACAGCGAGTACGGGGGCCGGGTTAAATCCTCCCCCCACTCCCCGCCCCCCCCGTGCCGATGCCGCGGTAGGCTGCTCGGTGACTCGCGTATGTACGTAACGACCCACACCGAAGGAGATGAAACGGAGTCGGTGTGAGAGAGAGAGAGAGAGACCGTGCGCCGGCGAGTTCTGCGCGCCTACGCGCTCCGTCACACACATGGGCGCGCACACAATCGCAGAGGAGTTGTATAGACGGTCGCGGATTCGTGGGGGGAAAATGTGTACAGACACGAATGATGAGAGAGAGAGAAATAAAAAAAGAGAGAGAGATAGTGAGTCAGAGAGAGAGAGAGAGAGTATAATAGCAGGAGAGATCGAGAAGGGAATAGTATAAGAGACGGAAATAGTATGAGAGAGAAAGAAAGAGAAAGAGAGAGAAATAGTGTCAGTCAGACAGAGAGAAAGAGAGAGAGTAAAATAGTAAGAAAGAGCGAGAGAAGAATAATATGAGAGAGAAAGAGACAGAGAGGGGAACAATATAAGAGAGAAAAAGAGAAAGAGAGAGAAATAGTGTGTCAGAGAGAGAGTAAAATAGTAAGAAAGAGCGAGAGGAGAATAATATAAGAGAGAAAGAGAAACAGAGAGAGACAGAGAGGAGAATAACATGAGAGGGAGAAGAAAATAGTATGAGAGAGCGAAACGAAAATAGCATAAGAAAGAAAGAGCAAAATATATTGAAAGTTAGAAGGGAATAAACAGTATCAGAGAAAGAAAGAGCAAGAGAGCGATAATCAAGAAGTGAGGGGGAACAAACATGAGATATATATATTTATACAACATCTGATGTGATAGTAAGTGCGAGGGAGGGAGAGAGACAATCCAGAAGCGCGCAGGGGGGGGGGGGACAAACATGAAAGAGACATATACATATACATATACCATGCAAGAGTGAGTGCGAGGAAGGGAGATGGATAAACCACACGCGTTCGTACGATCCCACACACACACACGCGCTCACACACCGGCTGGGGCTACGGCGGACTTGACGATAGAGCAGTGGTGCCACCACGGCCCCAGGGCCGTGCCCAACATCCCCGGGTTCCCTCATTCCTCGGGCAAGTGTCGGAGTCGCGCCAGCCCCCCGGAACTTTGCGTGCCTTCTCGCCGTACGCAACGATCTTGCGGAGTTACGTTCAGGACGAGGGTCGAAGGGTCCGGGACGAGGTTGGCCGTAACATCCTTCGTAAATAACGTTGGCCTAAGTAGTCCTAAAATGGATTTAGGATGTACGTACCGACTCGTGGGGAACAAAGGATGAATGAGAGCGACGAAAGAGAGAGAGAGAGAGAGACGAGGGGCTGCTATGGGAGGCGCTGCGACCCACCGCCATTCATACTACAAGCTTTCCTCGGCTACGTTCGTGCCGTACGTGCGCCGCACGTGTGTCTATCTGTGTGCGTGTGTACGTGTGTACGTGTGTACGTGTATGCGTGTGCATTCGCGTGTGCGTGTAGGTAGACGAGTGTGCGACGAAGCGTAACGAGGCGGGAGGTTCGAGTCGGCTACGACCCCGCTGCGATTATTACCCGGGAACGATGAATACCCTCGTAATCGAAGAAAATTATGTACGATCGATTATCCATTGCTTCGATGACGCGAAGAAAATATAATTCATCTTCAAGTTATCTTCGTCTTTTAAATTAAAACATCTAATACTCGATGAAAACAATTGTTATTTTTTTGTTTGGGCATTTTTTTTAAACTCCGTCGAGGTCACGAGATGGCGATTTGAACCTTACGCGAATCCTCTCTCATCTTTGCGAAAAGAAAAATGGTCGGCAAGGGGAAGGAAGATCCCCCCCGTAACGATTCCGACGTCGTTATTTCGTATCGCCCGCCATTTACCGACGACGCGACGTTGCCAAGGCCGAAATCGCGCGATTCAACTTCCGCGCAAATACACCGACGAATTTTAATGGTCATTCGTGATTCGACTTACATCGATTATCGGGCCGTTGAAAACCGTCACCGTCGTCGTTCGTCGTCGTAGACGACTTCGCGGTCGTAGTTTGTTAGTTCTTTCGAGCCAAAACTTTCGGAGATAAACACACCGGCAGTTAGGAATTTCTAACTACGCGAGGAAACGTCACCGACTCCCCACGATTGAATCGTCGAGTCGGGGAATAAATAGCGAATCCGAGGAGCGGCAAGGGGTAAGAGCAGGGGGAGGGGGGGGGGGGTGGATTTAAATTTGCGTTACGGCCCTGGTTTCCCACGAGCGCATGCAGACGTCGCGGTCGGACACACGCGGTTGCTTTGGTCCGAAGCTTCGGCATCGCGCGGATCACGCAATGGATGCGAGCGAGTGAGCGCAATAGCGCAATAGCGCAAGAGCGTGATCTTGCTCCGTTGTTGCGCGTGCAGCGGCGTCGCGACGCAATCGCGCACCCGTCGACTGTCGGGACAGTGACGCGGTTTACTTGTGTGCACACGACTCAATCGCGAATTACAAGATAGTGTGGATAAATTAGGGTGTTCGTTATTTTTTTGAGAGAAATAACCAGAATCTATACTTCTTTTCAAAATTTGTAATGCCCTTGAAGCGATACAAAATTATTTTACGGAGTGATAGCTGGAAATTTTTTTTTACAATGGAACAAAAGTTTTGAGTTTAAGTCGGGCATTGGAAAATTACGTTAATAAGTATTTAGGGGGTTTAGGGGGGTGTACTCTAATGTAGGGCATGTGTGTAATTTGAGGGCGCGTAGGGCAAGTCTTAATAACCTAAATAAACCTTGACCGTCACACTGGGTTAAATCTACCCGTCGATCAACCCACGACTGGCGATTTTTGTTTTCGTTTTTATCTCGTTATGAATTTTTTTTCGACATGTTGCTATATCGTTTCTCGTGAATAAACTTTTCGTACATCATCTAGAATGTTCAAAGCATGTTCTGTAATTTTTCCAACCAATTTGAACGGATAGTTTGCTCACAATAGATTTCCGAAAACTGACTGGGCGAAATCCCCCCAGTGTGACGGTGAAGAATAAAAACGATCTATTCAGGCTCAACATTTTCGTTTCCTTGCGAATTTTTTTTCTCGCGGCCTGCCCGGAAAAAGTGCCAACTATGGAAAATAACGAACACCCTAATATACATGTATACTACAACGTCAACGTATCCCAGTAAAACATAGTAACTCCGAGATGGCACGTATTCCTACCGCCACGAGTCCAGCGTGTCTTTGAACCAGCGCAACGACCGACGTTCGATAATCCAACCGGAAGTACCTTCAAACCTAACAACAAATATAGTATACACAACTCCGGCGATCGAATCGCCAAACAAGACGCGTCAAAAATTTCCACCGATAGTCCAAAATTCGCGACGAATGGCTAACGATCGAAGCGATAAAAAACGTAAACATCGAGAGAAGGTCGGCGGCGACGAAGGGAGGGGAAGATTAAGGGGGGGGGGGGGAGACCAGGACTGTATGTCACGACGACAACTTTATTCCCTGTCGCTCGACACCGATAACACGGCTCATTCTCGGTCAACCTAGACGTTATTCTCGGTTGACCTGTTCCACACGTTTATTATATTCAATAATCCGTAATAATAAAAGCTTCTCGCCGTCCAGCCACGACAATACTCGTACTTTACGGGCACGTTAAAATTTCGCAACGATTCCGAAGCTAGTATTTCTCACCTCAGAAGCAAAATGGCGGGGATGGCGGGTCGTACGACGGCGCGAGAGGGGGGTGGGAAGAGGAGGAGGCGTGCGAGCGATCGACGAACACGTGCTGGCATTTGCCGATAGCATTCTCACAAGGGCAAATCCACCGATGACTGACAAATACCCACAAGTCCGTGGTCAAAGAAACTTTCGAAAGAAAAAAAAAAATATAATAATAACAACGATGATAAAACTATATTATTTTATTTTTCCGTGACTGGTGTTTGGGCGATGATAGGATGGAGAGACTCTTCGGAAATTTCTCGGACGACATCGTGCGTCCGGAGGGTTCACCGAACGTTTGTGACACATAGGAGACTTTGCCAACAACGCGTCCTCGGTGTGATTGTCCGCGGACAGAGACAACGACCACGAGTCCATGTAAATATATAAGCGAGGACCGGAGGTCATCCTAGCCGCCATTTTTTTCTCTCCTCCATCGCGTTTTTATATCGACAAGATGCAATCTTCGAAGAGTCGCGAAAAAATAATAAATGAAAAAAGGAAAAAAATTAGACGAAGAGAATAAAGCAAGATGAAGAGCGTGAAAAATTCTTGATTTCGGTTTGGATCGAAACTTTTGCAGTTCGTTGCAGTCTCGAGCTGACCTCGAGTCGGGCAGCCAAGCGCGGAGGAAGAAGCCCGATGCGTTGCAGCGATAAGTTTTTTTCTTGTTTTTTTTTTTTTTTAACGATTCTGATGTACGACAATGTAGGCTCGGCTGGTAAAGCGATACGGCGCGTTTATTGCGGAGCGAGAGGAAGGAAATGGAGCGTACATGCAACCAAGATTCTCCGTGTTTGGTTATTGACTCGATAATAGCGTTGGTGCATCCAGTACGCTTCTGGTGGGATACCGAAAGCTCACAACCGGCCACTTTGCCCGGTTGCAACGATGTGTACGTAGTACGGCGAGAGCGCCCATCGGTTGTGTATCGAGTGACGCATGGCTCTGGGTATACATATCTGCATGTATATGTATATAGAATGAATGATAATTTGTAATTTCATTCAATGTTGAATAATTATTGAAAATACTCAAGTAGGAGAGACATTTTAGTCGATTATTAGGAATAATATTAATCATTGTTAATATAATAATAATATAGTGATAATTATTAATGCATAATAATAATGTAATTATAATTATTCATACATATTATTAATAATAATAATAATAATAATAATAATAATAATAATAATAATTAATAATAATATAATTAATAATAATAATGATAATAATAATAATAATTAATAATAATATAATATAATAATAATATAATATAATAATAATAATAATAATAATAATAATAATAATAATAATAATAATAATAATAATAATAATAATTATTATTATTATTATTATTATTATTATTATTATTATATTATATTATATTATATTATATTATTATTATTCTTATAATTATAATTAATAATAATATAATATAATATATTAATATATATATTATATGATAATGATAATAATAATTATTATTATTATATTATATAATTTGTTACACATATATCTAACAAATTATGTATATGTGTATAACTATTATATACTACATACAATATTACATACATTCAACTTTATCATACATTCGATATAAATTCGCACCCGTTTCCAACCCCTTTCATCCCGGCGCCCTTTAGTCGAAAATAACATTCGTGACGTTCGCAAAATTCCTCGGCATCGATCCATCCTCTCCTCCGGTTTAATAATAAACGTTTTACCTCGTTACTTATCTCACATATCCATCTACCACCGTTTGAAATTCGTATCTGCGCGAGTCTTGTTTCCGATGGGTTAATAAACGTTCTATATGTAAACCATGAATTATTTTCACTCATCAGCGCGGCTCGATAGAGCAACGAGCAACACCCCCTCCTCCACCCGCCCACCCCCTCACCCACACACACACACACACACACACACACACACACACACACACACACATGCGCACACACACACGGTATTGCGGGGTTACGAGGGTTCGGTTGTAGAAGCCAGTGGCAATTTGGTAAGCGAAGCTACGAGCATTTACACACATACACATAACCTTATACGTGCCACTTCGATCTACTCCCACTACGTTATCGCTTGTGCGCCGTGTTTGGGAGTCTCTCGAGGTGGCTCGTGAGCCGAATAGATGGAACTGCGGACCGCCGACGGATTGTAATTGCGAATCATTAGCGAAGCGAACAGCGGCGGAGCGATGCTCGGTCGTGCGAAAGAGCTCGTGGGACGACGGGGATGGGGCGAGAGGGGGGTGAGGGGGTGAGGAGGTGGAAGAGGAGAGTGAGATTACGGCCCTGGGTTGCGGGCCGCTCCTGAATGAACTGAGGGACGACCATTGGTCGATGCCCGGTCACGTGCGTGCCGCCACTTGCTCTTCCATCCTTTGCCAACCAATTGCAATCGTTTTTTTGCGTATTAACACGCGTTACGCACCCTCCCACCACCCTCTTGACTTCTACAAGGACCCTGAGACGTTGGAGTTTTTTGGGGCACAAACGTGGAATTTTTGTAATTGCAAAAATCATCCTTCGACGGTTGGAGAAGAATTTTTGGAATTACGAATCTGCAAATCCTGCACCTTAATGTTCCGTTTATTATACATATTTTAATATTTATATATGAATTTCGATGTAAATTTATTGTACGGTAAATAAAAATAAAAGATTGTTGATCACCGAACGAAGTGTGATTAATCGATTGAACTAATTATTTCGTTAGCCCAATCTTAATTACTCATAGCCACGACACATTCATATCTTCGACTGATTATCTCTCTTCAAAAATTCATTGAAATCCGCCTTCCAATTAATTTGCGACGAATAATTAGCGCGAATTACGGGGGGAAAAAAATACGACTCACGAAATTTGCGCAATGTCGAAACTCGTCGATATTATTATTGTTATTGTAATTATTATTGCGTGCCGCTGCGTAAAAAAGATTAACATTTGAATTATGGGATAATAATGCAACGAAGGTGTGTTTGCCGCTTCGTAGCGCAGACCCCGTTTGCCTGTGAAGCCATCTGTGATAACGAAGTTGCAGAATTTCTAAATAAAGTTCTTCAAAGAGAAGGAGGAAAAAAAAAACAATTGAAAGGCTACGCGAGTGGTCGTGCATCCGTCGCGTATTGCTCAATGTATACGCGTTAAAAAAAAAAAGAAAAACTGTACACCTGGGTAAAACAAAATAAGCCTCGGCACGTACGTCGGTAATGTACGAGCTCGCGAATAAATTATCCACCGTGCTCGTGTGAGACGCGTTAAATCATTAACGAGAATAATTGTGTGAAAAACGCACGTATTGTGATAATATATTTTTTTCTCTCGTACGAGAAAATAAATGTTTTTGTAAAATAGTTCGATAGTACGATCAAGTATAATTTCTGGGTCACGTATTTTTAAATAGCATCTATTTGCTTAGAAACCACGAAGATGTCGAGATAAAAAAAAGAATTTGAAATTAAAAAAAAAATGAATAAATTAAATTTTCGACGTTTTGAGCGATAAAACATATTTTTCGGATTTTGGTCGTTTCGTCGGATTGTGCTGTAGCTCGGAACTCGCATATACGTGCGGTTCGTACGTCATGGCACAGCACCTCAAGCAGACCCGTTGAATCAATGATTCATGCGGCTTTGACCGATAAGACCCGGACGTAAAAAAAAAAAAACGAGAAAAAAATCGTATATTCAGTCTGGCCTTCTGTACCGCGATCACCCAAGATCAACATCGATTCGCCTTTCCGACCCTCGATTTCCTCAAAAATCCGGCAAAATTAAATACAAAATAAAAAATTCATCGATTCGTTTAAAACAAAAATTTATGTACATTAAATTCAATTTTTATTCCTTTATTATTCAGAAATCCGAAAGTCGTCCGACTTCTTCGATTTCGAGCTTCCGTAATTCCCGATTATCGGCAAGACCGTCAACCGGTAATTTTTTTACCTTCCTTTTATCTCGAATTTACGTTTGATACGAAAAAAAAAAAAAAAAAAAAGAAAGAATAACGAGAAAGATAAATTCATCTCGTGATCTTCGGTGCAATATAAATCGTGGATTGGTGAATTAATTTCCATGGGGATGAAGATTAGTTGGAAGCGCTCGTGCTACCGTGTTACAACTGGGTTCGTGTACTACACGTTTCCGAGAAATTCATTTCGTTTCACTGACCGAGCTCCTGCACTCGCGTTGAAGTACGCGCACGTAACCGCGCGGATGAAGGAAATAAGTGGGAGAACGGCAGAGTCGAGAGAGTTCTGCGGTCGAGAAAGAGAAAGAGAGAGAGAGAGATAAAGAGGGGAAGAGAGAGAGAGAAATATATATGCTTGGAGCTCTTTGTTTGAATGAGTAATCACGGTGCAAGTACCGGGGCTCGTACGTGCGAGTGAAGAGAGAACGTTGCGCCCGATAGCTCGCGACACGGTCGGTCATTCAATGCGATAACGATCCGGGAAGAGGAGACGAGGATTTGCTCTTCTGTCTCGAAACCACTTTGCTAACGTACTATTCTGTACTCAAAGTACGAATTATTCAAACTGTTTTAATATTAACAGAGATACTAAAGAAAGAAACTCATATTTCAATATTCGTAGTTTCGTTATTTATTTATTTGTTTATTCATTTTTTGTTCAATCAAAACCTTTATATTTTTTATATTTTTTTATTTATATTTTATCAATATAAGATTAATAATGTTTAGAAGGGATTTCATTATTAGAACTCAACCCCAAGTTTCGTTATTTATGTTTTTATTTCTCGTTCAATCAAAACCTTTTTCTATAAATATAGCATAAATTAAATGTGAACGGTATTTAATTATCAAACCTCTGAATAATTTTTACAGACGATAAAACAGTCCATTTCCGTAATTGAGGGAAATTAATTGACTTCGCGAACATTTTGACACATAAATTCCGAAAAAAAGCAAAAGCAAATTCCAATTATCGTTTTCGTTGACATTTCCCAGCCACCCGACAACCCGAGCGAGCCCCGGCCCCGCAGCGAGTCAGAAAAAATAGGGCAGTGGGCGAACTGACCTTCGACCGTCCCCCCCCCCCCGTCCCTCCCCCTAATCACCCGCCAAACGCCAAATTCCCTACACCTTAAAAATACCTCGAACCTCACCTTTCGACCGCGCCCTCTCAACGACACCTACTCCAACTCCGTGAACCAACCTACGAAACCATCCCGTCCATGTGACCCGGAAAATAAACCCAAAGCCAACCGGAGCCAACCAAAAAAATGTCCATTAAAACTCAGCCGTGACCGAGCAATGGCAGATGCGGCGGTTTAACGCGTGCCAAACGATCGCGACCGCAAGACGACGTCTAGCTCTCGTCTATGACGTCGTTTTTTTTATTTTCCCGGTCGATCTATTCGTCGCAAGGGCTCGTGAAGGGGGGGGAGGGGGGAGAATCGCATGTGCAATAGTCGCGGGTGAGAGCAACGAGCGAGTAAACCGACCGCGGCGAGTCCGCGCACCGGCTTGCGTGAACGTACCGAGAGTCAACGAGAATCAGCCGCTAGTGGTGTTATTCAGCATTAACGTATGTGCCGAACGTATCTACACAAGCGTATGTAGATACGTACGGTGGATATGGCAAGGCGTTTCGAGTTTCGACGCGCCTCGTCGACGTGCACTCGCGGTTCGCAACCGCGGCGTCTCTCGGGCGCAACGCGGCCGGCGGTTAGCAACAGATTTGATCAGGATCGGACCAACTGGCACGTGTGGAAGGTGCGGACTCTCGAGGGGGGAGCCACTGTCCGGTGAACGACGCATCCGCGAATTTTGCATTTGATTGTTTACAGGGTTTTTTGTGATTCGCGATTTTTTTTTGTGGATTGGTTTTATTCGTTGTCGATTTTATGCAGATTTTTGGAGTACGGATGAATTTTGCTTGATTGATTTAGGTTTTTTATTAAAATTTTTGCTTATCGGAGTATTCATTTTATAGATTTTTTTATGGGGGATTTTTTTTTATTGATTTGTATTTTTATTGGGGATTTATTTATCTTGTAGATTTTTGTAACTTCAAATTTATTTATTTATTTATTTTTATTTGTTGTTTGATGTATTTTGTATTTTTATTGGGGATTTAAATATTTATCTCTCTGGTATTTCTCACGTATTTATATTTTTATTTATCATTAAATTATTAATTTCATAGATTTTCGTGGCTTCGCAGATCTATCGACCACAAGTCCATAAATAGGCTTATCGCTGATAAATTATCTGTTTATCTATCGATCGATCTATCTCTCTATCCCCCCATCTATTTTTCTCTTTTCGGGGGCTCGACCCAACACTACAAAATAATCCTCTCCCTCCCTCTCCCTCCTCAATCAATCCCTCATCAATTTTTTCCAAATCCACGTCCGTCCTCCCACGCCCGATAACCCAACGTCGAAACGTCATCGTCGCAAATGATAAAAAAAAATAATATTCACAATATCCGAATTTATGGTTGGAAAAATAAACATATTTGCCACGCAACACCTGAATTTTATCGTTTTTGTTTGTCAAGCCGGCGATGAATGTAGAATTTTTTTTTTTGCAGCTTCAACAGCACCGGCAGCTGTGTTGCGAACAGAATGAATGCGAGCGCGAGTATTTTGTATTTTATTTTGTCGTTGCCGTGCGATTGAACGCCGCGTTGCTTTTGACTCGCGCGGTTTTTCTCCATCCTTTCGCGGGTTTGCGCGTAATACACATACACACACACACACACACACACACATACACGCGTAAAAGAACTCTCAGCCGCGGTTTCTCGCACGTATCGCTCGTACGAGCGGCTCGTGTTGACCCATGCAGCGAAAGTTCTTTTGTTTCCATCTGAGAATCAAGATCTCATGCACTTGCATGAGCCTCAAACCTCGCAAACCGGCGATAACAAACGATTGTACACTATTACGAAATACCGCAACACTCGTCTATTTTTTTTTTCTTCTAACAATACAACCAACTCCCTCGTTTCGCGCGGATTAATCATTTATTCATTTATTTCTACATTATGTTAATTCAACGAGCTAATGACCAAACGCGCAATCCGTTGAGGCAAAAGAGTACGTTAGGCTGAGGAACTTATCAGTGTTTCGTTGATTTTCGCGCCACTCGAGTGCATTCCGGTGTCGACCAGATCGAACCGAGGCGTTGAAAAAATAGAAAATGCCATCGAAAAAATCTCGAAAAATTCATGAATGAAGCTCAGGATTTTCACTGTACAGGGAAATTTTGAAATATGAGGATACCGGAATTTATTTATTGTAAAATAAACATTAAACAAATAAAATCCCGGAAAAGAATAAATTCCGATCTCGGTCGAATCGACCCAAGTCTCTAAAAAAAAAAAAATAGAAAACACTATCCAAAAAATCTAGAAAAATTCACAAACAAAGCTCAGGATTTCTACTTTACGATAAAATTTAAACCCATGACCTTCCCCAAATTTATCCATCACAAAAATAACAATAAACAAACAAACTCCAAAAAAAAATACAGCAACTTTAACAAATTTCAGCCTGGGTCAAATCGACCCCACAACCCACCGACAAAAAATTCCATACATCCAAAATGTCTACCCCAATTCCCTACGCCTTTCAATAACAAAATGTCAATCACCCCCAAATCATACACGCGCGCGCGCGCGCGCTTTCGCGCCATTGCTCGCAACTCTCTTCGTCATTGAAACAAAATCACGGACAAAGTTTACGAATCGAGAATAGTCAGACGAAGTAGAATCGTTCGCGCTCGTTCGCGTTACAGCCAATGAGAACAGCAGCGAAGTCGTTTGCCGAAGCGTCGAACAGGTTTGTACCCGTTCGAAGAGATATCGCGGGCGGGGGGGGGAGACGTTTGCGCGCCCGTAAACCTGTGCGTACGCGTTCGTTGTCCGGCTCGCGGTAACGCCGTGACCGTGGGTGGGACTGCGATGAACGACGGGACGACGGGACGATGGTTCGAGGGCGAAGAAACGAAGAGAAAGAGAGAAAGAGAGAAAGATCTCGAGAGAAAGAGCGAGAGAGAGAGAGATAAAAAGAGCGCGCGTGCGCTGCAGTGTCAACGACACCCACCGCGAGATTCTCCACTCGACCTTCAGCTTCGCCGTTTGCTTCCAAACCCACGACTTCCGGTTTTTTACGGTCGTGCAAAGAAAAATAACGAAAAATAAATAAACGAAAGACTGTCGTTATCGTCGTTAACGCGTCTTATCGAGAATTTCGAACGAGCGTTTTGTCGCATCGAGACTTCGATAAATTCATTCGGAGAGAGAGAGAGAGAGAGATACGAGCGAATGGGAGAATAAAGGCGAGGTGAAAAGTGGCAATGAGCGAAGTAGACGCGAATAAAATTCACCGCCTCGGAGTTAATACGCGCGAAGACCGGAGGTCTGACCGCAACCAAGCGTAACTACTGCTGCACGCATCCAGGGATGGGCCCAAGGATTCCGGGGCCCTTTCTCGTGCTTCGAGAAAAGCTCGCGCGATTGAAGACGAATTAAACAATTTCGTTGTTTAGTTTTTTTTCAATTTTTAATTGCTAAATTGTAGGCAGGTTAGAGTAAAAACTCCACCGTGAATTTTATTGGAGTTATAATAAAGTAGGCGGAGATTTATCAACGCGACTTGCGGCTTGTCTATCGTAAGAAATATTTAGGATAGCGTGAATAACGCGATCGAGAACTTTTGCGCGCGGTTTCGTTCGTTTTGTCAGCAAACCGTCGATTATTTTATTGTAACGCGTGCGCGCGTCTTCGCGTTTGCTCCGGGAATAATCGCATTTTGCGCAAACGGCGCATGATTGATGAATCCTGTATTGCGATTACCCCGCGCAAATGCAATCGGGCGTCTTCGCGCGGTTAATGCGTAATGGATCGTCGATTGCGTTTTATCGATGTTAAAATCCATAACACATGTGGAGTTCGTACATGTGCTTTTATGAGAGAGGGATGACACGAGGTTTACGGAAAAAGTCGATTTTGGGGGTTTCGGGTTTTGAGAGGGAATATTATAAAAATTATATTATTATTACGACGAGTTCCTAACAATTTTTTCTCGATAGAATTTTTAGTCAAATTACTTTAAATTAATTTGATTAGTAATTCAATTACTATGAATAGGATTTGGAATTATTCAATTGATAATTAATTAATATCTGATAATTATTAGATTCATTAATTTTAATTTGAATGAATAATTAATGAGTATCTGGTAAATGATAGACTAATCAATTTTTTTTATTTATTTGAATGATCAATAAGCAACCTATAATTATTACATCAATCAATTTTCATTTAATTGAATATCTAATGAATATCTGATAATAAATAGATCTAATTCGTAATTTTTTTCGATATTTATAATAAGATATTAATACCCAATCCTTCAATTTTTCCCAGATATCATTCATTATTATTTATTCAAAAATATATCTAAAGATTTTCCTGACTCGATGTATCCCATATCTATACGCCTCTCATACACATATAAAGTCTCAAAAAATTATCACCAATCAATACCCCAATTTCCTCCATTTTCCCTCGCAAAATCCGCAATCCCCAGAACCTCCCCAGTCTCCTGAACCCAATATATCCAGAAAACCACAATTAATTCAGGGTACCACCCACCGTTGCATTCGTCCCTGGAATCTTTACCTGTGGCCTGTGCGCTGTCGCTCGGGGCGCGAGCGATCGTCTCCGTGCGTTATTCCTCGTGGAACAAAGAGAACCACACACAACAACACCCCGACACAAAGTCACGAAACAACACGCACACACAAACGCGCGCACGCACAGAACCCACCGAGAGCACAGACACAATTCACGCCGCCGCGCCACGTAAGTTCTTCTCACTCGATGTAACCACCTCCGATCTCTTCCAGCACCAGCAAAAAAAAACCCAAACCCACCCGCCGCCCTCCCAAAAAACCCGCAACGTCTCTGGCTATTTTCTATTTTTTATCTTATCGCGTTTTCCTCCCTCGTCGATCAATCGCCAATCAATTTTCGAACGTTATCAAGACACGGCGCCAAATAAATATTCCATCCTCCCGCACTCCTGGACAAACCTCGCGGCGCTGCTGGATAATTTTCGTTACAACCGCGTGCGTATACGCGATTTACCCGGTCTTCGTCTTCGCCTCCTTCTTCTACGTCTTCTTCTCGTTCAACCGCGCGTTCCACTCGTGCGGTGCTCCGCGTTCGCCACGACTACGACGACGAGGTTGAGACGACGCCGTGCTGCGCGTTGTCGAAGAGAAACACTCTCCAACCCCGCTCTCCACCCTCTTACTCCCTCCCTCCCTCTCGGTCTCTCTCTATCGGCTGACGACGGGGCCGCGTTGACGATTCACCGAGCCGCGGACGGTTCGATTGATCGCTTGCCAATGATCGAACGCGAATTATTCACGCGACGGGCAGCCGCCACGTAAGAAGATCAATCGACGCGCATCGGTTGCACTTGATCTTCTCGTAATAGCAACAATAACGAGGATAGTAATAATGATAATTAGAGAGATTATTAATTAACGTGTATGAGCGTTTAGATTATAGCGAAAGTCCGGGCTTGTTGGCCACCTCCGCGAAATCCTCGACGCGCGTCGTCGCCGTCGTCGTCGTCGGAGCACAATACAACGACGAGAGAGCGTCGTCGACCCGCGTCTCCCCGGCCAGGCGCCATTTACAAAAAAAAAAACAGACGTACACGATCGCACGCTCTCATGCACGCACGCACACAATTGTGCGGAGGCTATGAAAAGAGGGAGAAGAGCTGAAGAACGAGGATCAAGTGACTCCCGGACTCACGCTGGCATCGTCGTCGCCGGTAGCGGGGCTCGTCGTTGTCGTCGTCGTTGTTTTTTTATTTCCCCTCTTCTTGTCTAAACTCTTCCCGTACGACCTATCCCAATTACGAGCGACGAACGTCCTTGAGGTGACTAACGCCGCTTCGCACCGCCCCCGTGGAAAAGAGAGACGCGAAGACCTGCATCGGGAAAGGTGCGCGCGTGTTCGCGGTTGTGTTCGACCGGGAGCGACAAACCGCGTGGAGGCGCGGGTAGGGGAAACGGAGGGAGGGAAACGAGGACGAGGAGGAAAGCTGAGGAACGTTGAGGAACGTTGAGGACTGCTGAGGACTGCTGGGGATTGCTGAAGACGACGTCCAGCACGGCGATATGCTTTCTCGTTTATGCGTTGTTGCGTTAACTCCACCTTCGCTTAGGATTATTCACCGTCGAGGGGAATTCGCTCGGGTACGGGAATGGGGGATATAGAATGCGCGAATGTCGGTAATCCACGGCACCGTTGCCGGACTTTTCGGCGTCTTTGTCGATGTACGTTACTTTCTCTGGACTGGGTGGTATTTTGTCTCGCTCTCGGTTCTCGTTGCTGGGGTATATCGTAATTTCAAAGTGGCGATGACGTGGGATCGGAATTATTTTCTCACCGTTGATAATTTTCGCAATCGTCGGTTACTCGGGTTTCGGTTGGTTTGAGGGGAAGGGAATTGTTAGATGACTGGAAGTGAGTCACTGTGGGATATTTTGTTGTTATTATTTGTTTATTTGGTTGTTTAGTGATTTGTTGATTTGTTTATTCATTGATTTGTTGATTGGTTGATTTGTTGATTCATTGATTTATTGACTTGTTGATTTATTGATTTATTGATTTATTGATTTGTTGATTTATTGATTTATTGATTTATTGATTTATTGATTTATTGATTTATTGATTTATTGATTTATTGATTTATTGATTTATTGATTTATTGATTTATTGATTTATTGATTTATTGATTTATTGATTTATTGATTTATTGATTTATTGATTGATTGATTGATTGATTGATTGATTGATTGATTTATTGATTTATTGATTTATTGATTTATTGATTTATTGATTTATTGATTTATTGATTTATTGATTTATTGATTTATTGATTTATTGATTTATTGATTTATTGATTTATTGATTTATTGATTTATTGATTTATTGATTTATTGATTTATTGATTTATTGATTTATTGATTTATTGATTTATTGATTTATTGATTTATTGATTTATTGATTTATTGATTTATTGATTTATTGATTTATTGATTTATTGATTTATTGATTTATTGATTTATTGATTTATTGATTTATTGATTTATTGATTTATTGATTTATTGATTTATTGATTTATTGATTTATTGATTCAAGTTATTATTATTTTTTCATTCGGCTGTTTATTGATTCATTGATTTATTGGTTTACTGATTTAATGATTCGCCAGTTTATTTATTTTGTAATTCACTAACTCAATTATAACCTTCGATATTTATGTACTTATTGATTTATTTACTTGCTTACTAACTTACTTATTCAATTATTCATCTATTTAAGACGACGATTAACGCCAGAGAAATGTGAAATTTATTATAAGAAGAACTATAAAAATATATGGAAAATTGGTCGAACGAGTATGATAAGATATGCCCTTGCATTCCTGCTGCTATAATCACAAGACGCAAACCGAATCTTTTAGAAAAATCCCTCCGCCGATAATCCAACCCCGTTTCTGTCCAGAAAGCTCACCTCTTTCATGTTCTTCGTCTTCGCGCAAGTCGCGCTTTGTTGCTGCTCAAACACACCACGTCCAGTCTCGTGGATTTATCTGGGGGCTTTTTTTTTTCGTCGTTGCGCGGCGCGCGCTCGGCGATAAGAACCGACGAAGCCCAGCACAGCTGATTGATGGGATGCAGGCCCTGCTGCGTTGCGCAACCTCGTTCCAAGCCAGACCATACAAAGGGCGTTCTGTTAATAATTTTCATTACCGGTTTTCATGTGCGGTAATATCACAATTAAATATACGCGGAAATGAATTTTTATTTGAAGTTTAATTCGTTTTAATCGATTATAATTCTAACATTAAATTCAATTCTTTATCTTAAATTTCTTATCAAACATTTTTCTCTACTTTTCGATGGATTTTTATTCAAAATTGAATTCGTTTTAATTGATTACAGATAAGATCATCTCAGAATAGTCCGATACGGCTCAAATTTCGCCAAATATTTTCCAATAATGCGCACTTCAAATCCGAAAGCTGCCTCAAAATGTTCATTACCCAGAACACACCCTAACACATACATAAACCAAGTAATTTCCCCAAAAAGTGAATAAAAATAAATAAACAAACGAAACAAAAACAAAAAAAAATGATTAAAACAAAGAGCTTCTGTTTCGACGCATGCAGAAGGTGCCAATCTGTCAAAGGAAGTACCTACAGTGGAAATACGACGATGGCGATAAGAACGGTGTTGCTACAATTCCGAGAAACCCTTTTTTATCTTTTACGCAAATTTTTTTTTTTAGTTCTCGCGAACGCGAGACGAGCGCAGCATCCATCGGCGAATGGTGGGGGAATATTAAGTAGTCTACAAACGATGAGTCAACGCCGCTCGTTTTGCTTCGAACGAGACGGCAAACGAATATGCGAATTTGTGCGCACACATGGGTCGGACGTCTATGACCTGACGCATGCCTTCCTCATAAATACTCACGCGTGATATATATATATACGTATTTTATATATATATATATATATATATTTATGTAGGAATACGCACATGTGTTTAAACGCGTGTATCTTTTGTTCCCCAACACGACGCGGCGAGAGTATAGTAACAACTAATTACAACACTGTTAGTGCTCGCACTCGTACTGTGGGAACGGACAAAGAGAGATAAGATATTGCTTTGTTAGTCGAAACTAATTGCGAAGCGTCGGCGATATTTAAAAAAAAATAATAAAAAATATTCGACGGTAAGATACGAGAATTTTTCTCGTAATTTTTTTTTTTTTTTTTAACGCTTGCCACATTATAACGAAACCGAACGCAGGGGCTAATGAGCAATGGCTCGTTGATTGTTGCATACGTGCAAACATCAACGCACAAACGACTCGTCGTGAGATTCGCGAGGGTGGGATATTTATTTTTATAAAGACGATTTTTTTACTTGGCGAATTGGATTGGATTAAAATAGATTTTATTTTTCATACGGTAGATCGGTTTGTTTGTAATTGGGAATTTTATAGGATAAAACGTCGCAGGATTGATAAATAAATAAAATTGTCTTTTCCATTTTTTTTTTTTTCAATATGTATTCATTTATTTTTATTTATATTTGTGTGGTTTATTCGTGTTAATTTCTTCTCATATTATAATACTAACAAAATATTTAATTCAAAGAAAAAAAAAAACATCGGTATACGCGTGATTGTTGTATAGACGACATGTGTTTGTTGACTCTCTGTGTGATGAAAAAGCGACTACGTGTTTGTTACTTTTTTCGTTTTTTTTCTTCTCTCTCGCTAATGCTTTTTTTCTTCAGCAGCGCATAATATCTTCTGGCTAATTAGGTAAGGGTAATACACGATTATTCATTTACTTTTTCTACGTTAAGTAGATGGTTTTGATAACGACCATTTTTCTTGTTTCTGCTTTTCCATTATTTTTCGTTTTTTTGTTAATTTTTTACACGGAATTAGTCTGTACGAATGTTTAAATGCCACACCTGATTAAATTCGCGGCTTTTCGTTATCTTTACATGCACGTTACGATTCATTCGACGACGGAGTATCCTCTCGACTCGTCGTTTTCGAATAAAACATGATTTTTTTTTGTCATTTTTCATTCCTTCGTTCGATTTATTTTGTAAATAGTCTTTGACGATATTTTCTACGAGCTATGTTTCGTTAATTATGCAATCGCAAAGGGGTTTTTTAGGGGGGGGGGGGGGGAAGGAGTGTTTAGAAACGCTATCGGTATATGCTTAATTCGCTCTTATCTCGTAACTTCGTATTACAGACTTTTAAGATAATTTTTTGTTTTTTTTTTTCCCCCTCCTTTCGTTAAGATTTTTGATAATTATTTGTCGAAACACTGAATATTTTACAACAGCCACCGGAGATCTCGACTATTCCCAAATAATCTCTATTAAACAGTTGACAACGTTTTCGTTTAATTTTACATTATTGTTAATAATAATTAGTAATTTTTTTTTTTTCGTTTTTTCGTTTTTTTCTCTTCAATTTTTCTTCCTCGCATATTATTTTTAATTTTTTTTTTTTCAGCTTCGTCGTTCTCCTTAATTTCAATTTACGCGAGAAATCGTCTCGAGTCGCGTTGTTCCAATATTCTATCAATAATACGAGGGGGTGGGGGGAGTATATCGTAAAATTTTGTAATTTAATATTTTTCTCTAAAAAATATTGTCTAAAAAATATGTCGACCTAGAGATTATTATGACTGATAATCACAGACAATTTTCTTTCTTTCTTCATCTTATTCTTTTTTCATTCCTTCTCTCTCTCTCTTATTTTCCTCGCTTATTTTTCTTCCCCTTTGCATAGAAAAAAACCGTGTGGTGCTTTTACATCGTTATTTAAATACTTGCCGATCTATCGATCGGCGATTATGCGACGAACGAAGCGTTTCGAAGTTTGACGAAAAAATTAAAAACGATAAAATAATCGAAAAAAAAAAAAAAAAAACGATGATTAATTGATTAATAAATAAACAAGCGGTGCTGGAAAATTCGTGTACAAGTGTTCAAAGACTGAGTGGTGGGCTGAGTCGTGTCTAAGTGCTCACATGTCTGCGGGGTGAGTTCGATGTGTTTTTTTTATTAATGTGTGTCTGCGCGCGCGTGTGTGTGTGTAGTTTTTAAGCTCGCGCGCGTTCCGGCGAATGCAATTAATAATAATGAAAGTTGATGCGTAATACTACGGAGTCATAACGCACTACGCAAGTGCGACGGCAAGGGTACGTGAAATTGTCGTGTTTCGTATATATATATAACAGAAATATAGATAATATATATTTCTTATTTTTAATTGTTTTTTTTTTTTTGATGATTTTTCTTTCTTAGTTTTAAATCGAATAAATCTCCTTGGAGAGAACACTGTGTTAATCGTTTGTTAAGAAATATTTCACCAGGCGTAGGAATATAATAGAATTGTACTGTAATAATAATTAATATTTAAAAAGAAACAGGAAAGAGTCTTGAATCTGACAATTATATTAGCCCGGAAATAACCGGAAATATTCTTCTCTTTACCGGCGGATCGGCAAGCAAATTGAATACGGTATTGTGGATATTGTGTGCACGTGTTAGTGTTTTTTTTTTTTTTTTTCGCACGTCCGTGTGGGACGCACGCGTTGTTCCACGAAAATTCAAAATAGAAACAATTAAAAATTATACATATGTATACATATATATAATATATAACGCGAGAATCTCCGATTCGAACGGAGAATCGTCGAGTGGCTAAAAACAATAAATAAGTTTGTTCCTTCTTCTCTTATCGTTTTTTTTTTTTCCGGACGGGAAAAAATATTTTTAAGAAGAAAAAAATATATCTCGATCGTGTCGAACGTTTTTACGATCGTCAAATTGTAAAAACAGGTAAAAAAAGACGTTTTAAAGTCTTATTTGATTAAAATTGTTGTATTATGATGCAAAACTGGTTGTCGGTAAAGAGCGAAACGAAGTTTGCGCTGTTCTCAAATGTTGTATACACGAATTCAATCAGTATCCGTCATGTTGATGTGGTTGTTCTTGTTTTTGTCGTTATTTTGTTGTTTTTGTGGTTGTTGTTGTTGTTCCGTTGCCTTAATAAACTTAAACAATCGTTGTTAATAATGAATAAATATCAATAAAATATCTAACATTGCTATTATAGTATTTTCAAGTCAATCATAAGCATTCGTATTAAATCGTTTTGTTCCTTGCGTTATAATCTTTACAAGTTTTAAAATTAATTATCATTATATTAACAATATTTCATCTTCGTATAATTAATTATCAATTACCGTTTTTTTTTTCTTTTTTTTTTTTCGAATCGTTTACGTTTTAAGCTAAAAGACAAAGACGAAAGAAAGAAAGGAGAAAAAAATTATTATGTTAAAAAAAAAATAAAAATAAAAAGAAATAAGAAAAAAATACCTTAAAAAAAATGGCAATTTCTCGTGACCAGAACAAGTTTCCATTTTTTTTCCCTTCTTCTTCTTATCTCGCCGTTCATCCAACCGTTTTCACGACTTTTTACAACTCGTCATACATCATTTTGTACCAAACCAGGCCGATTAAAACGTATCACGCTCGACATTACAAAAAAATTGCGCGCAATCAAATAATGTTCCTGCCATCATTTATCCTTTATATTAACTTCGTTTAAATAATTCGCAATCGATAATCATCGTTTATAAACCCGCTTCTTTCATCTTTCGAGTTCTCATTTTTTTCCCTCTTTTTATCTCCCTTTCTCTTTCCATTCGCATTTTACGTTTTTTTTTTTTTATTTTTTTTTATTTTTCTCGCGTTTTTCTTATTTCGTAGACAGACACTTGCTTCATCTCCACAATCTCTTATCTCTAGGCCATTTTTTTTATTTTTTATTTTTCATTTTTATTTTTTATTTATGTTTTTTTTTTTTTTTTTAATTTTTTTTGTTTTATTTTCATTGAAAAGTGCACTTAACGGTGTCCGCGGAGCACCAAAATTTAAGGGATGTCTACCTCGGCAGATATTGACCGATCGACCCGAAATCTCAATCGAAATCTCAATTCTGCGCTGTAATTTACACTTTTATCAATTCCCTAAATGTTTTTTTAATATCTTTTCTCGATTTCCATATATGCTAGCCGCGCGTCGAACGTCCTCGGCCGGGGACGCGAAGGGATTTTGGAATATTCGCTAAATCTATCACCGAGTTTGACCGTAGATCGAACCTACGTAAATTTAAGGCAAATTGCCGTTCACAGAACCGCGTAGAACGGAAGTCAGGATTTAAAGCCTGTTTACGTTAGTTGAGAAATAAAAAATATATATATCGTGATTAAAATAAAAATAGTGATTCTTCAATTTAAAAAAAACCACAAATTCTACCGCAATTCTACACCTCTCAATCTCTATTTCTCTGCTATTCGAAGACTACAGATTCGTTAATGGAAATATCGCGGGACAGAACATGACGAAAAAAAATGTATACTATTAAAAACTGGGGGCGGGGGAAATTGGGGTGTCGTTCGTTAAAATGGAAGCGCGACAGTGTTAAAACAAGCGACGTCTATATAAAAAAAAAAAAACAAAGAAAAATTCGTTAATAATTGTTGATGAAATGCCCAATCGATTAAAAAATTTGCACCAATTACAGCACAATCTCGATCTCTTGTACCTATTTTTTTTCTTTCTTCTCTCTCTCTTTTCTCAATCTCGCTTCGTCGATCAATCTTAAAAATGCTATATTGCAAACGCGATGATATTGTCAATTATACGTATATATACATATATATATGTGTGTTTTTGTACATACATATGTATATATAACATCATCAGACCCGAAAGTTCTTTTATTCGATACTTTCTCTTTTTTTTATTTTTTTTTGTTTCTCTTGTTTCTAATCAATGTCTGCCAAAGTAGGTATACCTGCCGACAGTATCTCAGGGAAGTCTGCCTCATCTTGCCATTCTCTATCTCTCTCTCCTTAATGCCTACGTTTATGTTTTTTTTTTTTTTTTTTTTTTTTTTTAAAACCGGTATGTTGATCATTTTTTCTGTGTCGTGTTTGTATGTTTGTTTGTTTGTTTTTGTTACTTTTATCCGCTTACGTCGAGGACTCTCTACCCTAAAAATTACATAATTTACAAGAGAGTTGTTATTATTATCCTAATTATTATTATCGATATTATTATTACAACTATTATTATTATTGATATTATTATTGTTTTTTCTTAAACCTGGCCCAATAGCAGACGCAATAATATACAAAGTTAATAATACACTGTACACTAAATCTGGATTATATCAAAGACACAAAGCAGATTAATTAAAACGAAATATCGAAATTATAAAGCTACGTTATCGAGTAAATATTCACCCGAATTGGGGTTTCCTCCCACTTTTAAAAATTTATTTCTCACAAGTTTTCAATTATTTGTCGTTGCTCAAATCCGTGTTAAAACCCCAGACGTCGATATACGATCGTTCGTCGTGAGAATTCGCGAAGTCGCTTACGCGCGAATTAATTCGCGTAAATTAATTCGATTGGATTAATTTTATACAAACGCTGAAGCGAAAATCCATATTTAGTGTAAAGCATAGGGCGTGGATGAGGTTCCAACGTCAATTTTAATTCGACGATCGCGACGAGAGTCGAAATAAAATTGTGTTTGCAAAAGCACAGACGTCGTTTAATTCGCTTTGTTTTTTTCTTTTCGTTCCTTTTTCTCGCTCTTTTTTTTTGTTTCTTGCTATCAATGCCGTTTCTCGATTGCACGAAGGCGCTGCGAAAAATTTTCTACAAGCGTAAAAGCGTGAATTTTAATCGATTATTAATTATTAGCGTTTTTTTTTGTTTTTTTTTTTTCTCATCTTCGACGAGTCGAAAAACGTCAGCCAGATGCGTTGCCCTACACCTTATTCCGCCCTTAAGCCGTACTCCATACGTCAGACCCGTTTTGACTTCCTTCTTTCGTTTCTCCGTTTTTTTTTCTTCACTTATCGCTGATTAATACAAAAAAAGCTGCGATCTCGGAAAAATAGATCGACATCGAAAAATCATCGATCGATTAACGAAAACTTGATTCTCGCACTAAAGCACGCGTTGCAATAGCACATATATCTACCTAAATGTGTGTGTTTGTGTATGTTTGTGTATATATGTATATATATATATATATATATATTTATGATGAGTTTGTTCGTTGGACGTCCGTCCGAGGGGACGTGGATTAATAATTTATCAACGCAGTCTCAGTTGAGGTATTTGCGACATCTGCGGGACCCGCAGGTGCAAGGAATCTTTATGTCCTCGAATGGAAATTTGTAGTCGTACGTGAGTTCTTCTCCTTGAACTATTCGCCGAAGGGCAAATATTAATATGTGCTTCTTACCTAAGATGTCGACCACTCGGGAGTAACAATTCGGCTGCAACAGAAACAAATCGTATTAATTACATTCTTATTTTTCATTTTACTATCGCAAAAATTCTTTAAGAGTATTATTATTTTTATTATTATTATTATTAATAATATTGATTATTATTATTATTGTTATTATTATTATTATTATTATTATTATTATTATTATTATTATTATTATTATTATTATTATTATTATTATTATTATTATTATTGTTATTATTATGATTATTATTATTATTTTCATTATTATTATTATTATTATTATTATTATTATTATTATTATTATTGCTATTATATTTCTCCCTCAGGAGACAATCATAATAATTAGTATTATTATTATTTGTCAAAAATCATTTTTCTTTCTGTGGATTCGAAGAATTTTACGAGAATAAAAATTACCTCGCAGGAGTGATTGATAAATCTGGCTGCGTTGCCTTTCATCGTTGCATCAACGACCAAATGATCGTCGATTTTAAACATGTAACATCCAATGTTCTTGCTGTCGTAATATTTTTCTCTCTTGTCGGTCAACGAAGCTCGAATCACCTGGAAATTCATCAGAATGTATTATTTATCATTCATTAATGATTATTTATCATTTATCAATTATTATTTATCGTTTATCTTGATTAAAAACTCACTTCGCCGGCGTATTCGATGACCATCTCCCCAGCTTCGATGTCCCTTAAGCAAAACAAGCCTCTGCCGTGAATGTGCGAATGATACACCCCAACGGATTCCTTCGACGTCTCCTTGAGTACCCTGAATCTCATCGCCATCGGAAGATTCGTGCTCGCCGCTCTCCTGCAATCGCAATTGAAATTATTCAATAACAATATCGATAATAACAATCGGTAAAAACACGATTAAATCAAACAAAAGTGATTAATATTTGAATATTCGAATATTCGAATATTTGAATATTTGAATATTTGAATATTTGAATATTTGAATATTTGAATATTTGAATATTTGAATATTTGAATATTTGAATATTTTAATATTTTAATATTTTAATATTTTAATATTTTAATATTTTAATATTTTTATATTTTAATATTTTAATATTTTAATATTTTAATATTTTAATATTTTAATATTTTAATATTTTAATATTTTAATATTTTAATATTTTAATATTTTAATATTTTAATATTTTAATATTTTAATATTTTAATATTTTAATATTTTAATATTTTAATATTTTAATATTTTAATATTTTAATATTTTAATATTTTAATATTTTAATATTTTAATATTTTAATGTTTTCCATTTTTCGGGTTTCAATTGCAAAACAAAATCATTTTAATATTTTTAAATCAACCATTTCCACGACGATTATTACCTCAATTCAGTTTCCGAAATAGCAATCATCTTCGGTTGTTGTCGGTGTCTGGAAGCGAGCCAGCTGAACATATCGTGAACTTTCCTCCCCTTAAAAGCTTCCGCCCTCGCAGCACCGCTCGCGCATCCCGAAAACGAATCATTATCACCGTCTCGCGTCTTCGGTGGTTTTAAATCGTGAAATTTCGGTTTGTACTTCGTACAACGATTAACACCGGCCAATTGTTCGACCAAATAAACCGTCGCGTTATTGTCCAATCCCAATCCTTCGGTCAACGGATTATGCGCCAATGGCGGCAAATTGTGAGCTTTCCGGGCATTTTGAACAGCTTGAAAAACTGTGTCCCAAACTTCGGCCATCGACGAAGCCGTGTGTGTAAAACCATCCTGAGATTTTATTTCGTACATCAAACTCGGTCCAGTTACAACCGGTTTCGATGGTTTTTCCATCGCAACGTCGTCTTTTCTCGCCGCCATTGTCGAGCTCGTCGCCGGTTTAGCCACGAATCTCGGTTTTTTCACGGCGATCGGAGTCGCTCGAGGTTTCGGCAAATTCGCGCTCTTATCGTCCGCTTTATTGGCTTTCAAAGTAAAAGTTTTGATCGGTAACAATTGCAAAGACGTTATTTGAGGTGTTTGTTTCGGCGCTTCTTCCGCGATTCTCGCAATTCCCGTATTTTTGTTCGTCGACGATGATTTCATTATCTCGTTGTGAGTAATTCTGTACGATCCGTCTTCCAATTGTTTTTGCAAAACGATTTTTAATGGTGTTGGAACATCGATTTTATCCTCGATCTTTTTCGCAACTTTGTTGTCAAATTTCGTTTTTTCGATCGTGCGATTGCACGTTTTTACGATTTCCGGTTCGGGAATAACGATTTCCGGTTCCGGAATGACGATTTCCGGTTCGGGAATGACGATTTCCGGTTCCGGAATGACGATTTCCGGTTCGGGAATTACGATTTCCGGTTCGTTAATGACGAAATCATCGTCAATATCGGGCATATCTTTGCCAATCATCGGCATATCATCGATGATCGGTATTTTAACGATTTTTTCGATCTCATCGTTCGTCGTATCTTCGATAATCGGTTTCGTGGGTTCTTCGAGAACGATTTCCGGTTTTTCCAACGGTTTAATGAGTTCGGGTTTGGGCATGACAGCTTGCATGGGTAAAACTCGATTCATGGGTCTGCAAAGAGGTGCCGTTGTTATCGGTGGCATCGTCAATTTACTCTGAACCACAGAATTTTGCACAACAGCGTTGCAAACGTTATTAATAACACCACCATTATTAACAACATTATTCTTGCAACTCGCAACATCGATGTTATAATTATTAAGAACATTATTAACATCACGAATCAATTTATTATTAACAATATTATTCCCTCGAGCAACGCAATGATTCGTCAACGATGGCAATTGCGCGATAACGTTCGATTTAATCATACTCGTATTTTTCGACACGTGTTTGGAATCGTAATACGGTCTCGTGTCGTTATCAATATTTTGTTCGCCGTTGTAAATAATCGGTTCAGCGGTTTTCCACGACGAATGATTCATCTGCGTTACGGTGTGAGACGCAGGACTCGGTCTAACCGCGACGCGTGGAATCGTTGATAAATTTGTTTGTTGAATGGATTTCGTAGGCGAGACGATTCTCATCGTCGGATCGATGTAAGAATTCATAACAGGCTGACGAAGATCGGACGAGAGAATATGTTGGGATTGAACGTGAGGCTGGCAAGAAGATATAGTTATGGTATCACCGTTTCTCGCGACGAAATTGTCTCGAGGATGAGCGATTTGCGTGGAAATTGAAGGCAGAGGAGGTGGTGGAGGCGGAGGTGGATGCTGCGGAGGTTGAGAAGCAGCAGCAGGAGGTTGAACGCGGTGCGAAGTAGGTTGAGATCGCGCAATAGCTTCCGAACCCGCAGGATTTTGATTGACAACGACGTAACTTCCATGAACCGTCGGCACATTCTGCACAGCTTGAACAGCCGGCACATTCGGCATCGAAGATACCGTTTGAACGTCAACGATCGGATCCATGAGCTTGGAAGCTTGAAAAACTTGCGTGGTCGTTTGATAACTACTAGCCAAAACTTGTGGCACTGCACCGGTCATAAATTGACTGGACGACATGACGGTATTGCTCACAATTGTTTCCAAACCGTAATACATCGGTTGACTGGAAACGAACATGCTACCAGTCGAATCCGAAAACATTTCCAACGTCGGAGTTGAACTCAACACCAATTGTTCCGATGAAATCACACCGCATTGAATCGAATTCGGTTGTTGTTGAATCAACGTTCCAAGAACGGTTTGTTGCGGTTGCGCTATCTGTACGCTCGGTAAAACGGAAATACCGCCATTTTGCAACGCCAAAAGATTGTCCGAACCCGTTTGAATATAAGCACCGGGAACCAATTGATTGGTAGCGATAAATTGAGGTTTGTAAGTCGATTCTTGTTGACCACCCAATGTCGTTATGTATTGAACGTTTTGTCCGGCTTGTTGTTGCAACGTTTCCACGTAAGCCGACATTAATCCCGGTGTTGGAACTTGTTGAAGAATCATCGTTGGTCCGGGGTTTCGTTGTTGTTGCAATTGCAAAACCGGTGTCGTAGATTGCACGGATTGATATCTCATTTGATTGTTATTTTGTTGATTAATGGAATTTCTTTGGACATTGGGTTTGATGCATTTTGTTCGAGATCTCGGTGCTCGGGGAGATTTTGGTTTGGCAACACGAGACGACGAATAATTGGTGGTTGGAGGATTATCGTTGTTGGGATTGTGTGGGATGCTGGAAGAAAAATTTTGAGTGATTGCGATTGGATTTTTCACGAGGTTGGTTGATGAAATGCTCTTTGGTGAGAGCGGAAGATTCGGGGATTCTTGATTAATGATTTTTTCACTGGGTTTAGGGGGTTTGGGAGGTTTGGGGGATTGATGAGAAGGTTGCGAATCGATCGGTGATGGACAATCGGCAATTTCCGTTATCTCCACCGTACTTTCTTGAGGTAATACGGCTGAAGACGTCGGCAGAGTCGTCGTTGTTCGAGTATATTGCGTTTGCACGATAACGTCGTTCGACGTCAATACGGTTTGATGCAAAGTTTCCACCGTTCTCATCCGTGGATTTATCAATGCTTGAGCCATTGGTTCGATCTGCACAGCCGGATGTGGCGATGCCACGGATGCTTCCAAAGGCGAACTAACTTGAGCATCCGGATAATCGCAAGACGACATCGTGTGACCTTCAGAAGGTGACATAGTCGCGAATTCCGGTGACATGGAATCGTGACTCGGTGAAAATCTCGAATCCGGTGACGTACCTTTGTTATCCATCGTTTCCGAATCGTCGTCGCTCGTCGTTATCAAATCGCAATTCGACAAATGACGATCGTAACTGTCGCTCGTGCGATAAGTGCATTTGCATCTTTTGCAAGTCACCGGACGATCGTTCAATTCGGAAATTGGAGGATAATTAGCGATTGTAACGTTTGTTTCCAAAACACCGGGTGATGTGGATTCTTCGTCGCTCGAAATATCATCGGCCCCGTCCAATTGTGGTATTCGAAGTTCGTCGTTCGAATCAGAATCGTTCGAGAACGTTTTATCGATTTTAGGGAATTTTTCGGAGGTCGGAGAATCAACGGACGATTCGCGAACGTTTTCGAAGCTGTTCGGACTTGTTACGGACGAAGTTCGATGCCGATTTTTGTAAACGAACCAATCTTGATCGCACGAAGATTCGTCGTTGGTTCCATCGACTTGAGGAATGTTCGCAGTTGTTATCGGTGATATCAAACGTTCTTCCATGTTGTATTCCGGTGAACTGCATTCACTGGCGCTGCTTGGATCCGCTGGACCGTCAACTTGCAATATTCTCGGTTGTTGTCTCGCGTGTTGCCACAAAAGACGTTTGTGATCTTTGGCATCGTCCCGAGGTGGCATAACCAAACGATTTATTCCCGGTGATTCGTCTATGCAATATTTCAATTCTCTTACGGATTCCGATAGAATGTTCGGCGTGTTTGCACGTCCAACGGTTACCATTATCGTTTCTGGTATTCTTAATTCGTGATATAGCGAATTTCTTTCGGGATTGGGCGAATCCACGAGCATTACGTTGGCTTCGGCCGAACGTGGGGTTGTCGAAGGTCGTGGAATTTTACGTCTTTTCATGGTTGGTCCGTAAGTACCGTCGAGTTTGCAACTCCAAGTTAAACTGCAAGAACGTTGATGATGTCTTTGATTATTGACTGCCAATGGATTGTTCGTCATTACTTCGGATTTCGATCTTTTGAGCTCACGACCGCCAATTTTTTGACTCTTCGCGTTGAAAAAATCATCCATTAGCTCGTGGACCGAACCTTTGGCTCCGAGATGCAACCAAAAATCATTTTGACAATTGTTTTCGTTGGAATAAGATGCGTCGACTTTGGAAATTTTACTTTCCGGAGGTTTCATTATTTCGTCGACTTCGGCGGTTAAAATTTCGTCCTTCAACAAATCCGGACCGAAAACTCCGTCGGTTTTGAGATCCATCGCCAAGAAATCTTCGTAAGTCATTTTTGGAAAAATGTCTTGCATCGATATTCCATCGAGCAAATCGTGTGGAAGATCTTCAAAAATCGCGTCTTTGATTTCGGGTGGAAGAAGATCGGTGTTATTTTGTTCAGCGAGATTTTCGTCGACTTCACGATTGCAAACGGAATCAATCAAAGTTTCTAGAGTTTGTTTTATCGTTAATTGTTCGAGTTTTTGACGATCCATCAACGCTGCTTCTTTTTCACGTTCTTTGGAATGATCTATCGTCACGTTGTTTTCAACGTCGGGTCGCGATTCCGGCACGTACATTTGCACGTAAGTTCTCACGTAATAACGAACGATTTTCATTGGATTGACGGTTGACCAGTAAAGCCTCGAACATTTGTAATTAGATGGTAAAATTTTTTCACTAGTGTCAGAAAATTCCGGAACGATACTTCCCAAACAATCAATCGTCAAAGAACCTATCATTATTTTAATTTTATCAGGTTCCGCATATTTTTTCTTCTTACGATCCAACTCGACGTAAATCGATCGTCGTACATCGAAATCCCCGATATTTTGCATATTTTTATTTTGACAATTCGTCAAATGAGACGTGCAAAAAATTGTTTTGTCGTGATTGAAAGCAAGACCGACGTTTCGGGCGCAAGGATAATGAAAAGTATTGTTACAATTTTTTGCTGTACAAAGGACGCTCGCGCCTTTTTTACCGCATTCGGTGCAACGAATCGAACGTCCACGTGAAATTGCACGATGAACGTTTTGCAACGAACCGTCGATTTCTTCGAAAACTTCGTGAGACCACAAAGCGCAATTCGTGTGGATCCATTCGTTCTGACCGCAGTACAAAAGTCTGCCTTCTTTCAATTCTTGACCGTCTCCCAGACCTTTGCATAGACAACAAATTCGACTGTCGTCGGAATTCGCGTTGTTGTACAAATTACCGTTCTTAGGATTGAATTTAGGAGCTCTCGTGATTTCTTCTTTCCCCATTTCGACGATGGAATCGTTTAATTTGCTTGAAAAAATATTTTGCACCTTCGATTTATCGCTTGCGAGGGTGGATGTGGTTTGATTCGTTATTTTTGACGATTCCGGATCGAACCAAGGGAATATTTCGCGTAGACAATTGTGATAAGCTCGTGATAGATCTTGAGAACCCGAACGATTTACGAGTTGTTCGATGTCGCGATAAAATTGCACGAGAGAATTATATTCGTTTCCATGGACTTTGCGTTTTATCCAAGCTAAACTTGGCGCTGGTCTGGCGATTATTTGTTGTTCGGTGCATTGACAATCTCCACGTACGTCGTTGGGATGTTCTTGAACGTTTGTTTCACGATTGTTCGCGATTTTTCGATTTTTTACGCGCATAGCGCATTCTTTGAAACGAAATTTTTGACGAATTCTACGGAGACCTCGTCGAGGAACGTCGATGCGTTTGTTATCGTTCAAGGCGTCGACGTCGTTTCTCGCACGTGACGAATTGTCGGATTTTGAATCAACGTTCGTGGAATTTGACGTCGTTTCCGAAGATCTTCCGTTGGATTCTTCGGATGATTCGTTGATCGCGCGGATATCGAAGTGATCCGATTTTCTTGCGTTTGTCGGTGGTTTGCAGGAACATTCCTTCGTTGGGGACCATTTGAGAGCCGCGCGAGTTTTGCGATTTTTGCAGAGGGATTTAACGACAGACGCGAAACCAGCGCGCAATTCGGTGTTTATCGCCGTTCGCCAGATGGAATCGGGACGGGGTGAACATTGGCTGCACGTGAATTCAATGGAATCGGGGAGGTAGCTCATTATCTGGTAGGATTCGTCGGAAAGTCCCTCGCAACGGGCGTGGACCCAGCAGGAACATTCGTTGCACTCCATCATCTGGAAGAGTTGAATAAGAAAGTTGAAATTTAATAAAACGAGGATGGATAAAATTGATCAGAGATTAATAAGCGATAATAATAGACTCAGAGATGTAAGGAAGTGTTGCTATTTTCTTCAAATAATATGGATTATGAATTTTTAATTAATTCTGATTTTAATTGAATTAGTTCGATAATAAAACTAACAAAATAATGATAATAATAATTAATAATGAATATTGAGATACTACAATATATATATATTACTATATATATATATTATTTGAGAAGAAAAAAATTAATATTGTAGTATTTCAATATTTATTATTAATTATTATTATTATATTAATATAATAATAATAATAATTAATATATAATTTAATTTTCTATTCTATTCTATTTTAATTTTAATTCATTTATATTAATTAAATATCATTAATATAATATAATATGTTATATTAATGATATTTAATTAATATAAATAGAATAGAATGCAAAATTAAATTATATATCAATTATAATAATTATTATATTAATATATTGAATATATATATATATATTTAATTCAATCCCTCGAAGGCAATTAGCGATTATAATCGACATCGATTTTCTTCAACCAAAATCAATTTCAATGAATAAAATAAAATATTGAATTCTAAAAATATTGAAACAATAAATTTCTTAATCGACTCAATCATTCCAGCTCCACAAATAATCGAAATATGAACCTTGCTATCCCCACAATTCCCTTCTCAATGAAAAAGAAAAAACCAGTCCTAAAATAACAAATTTGTCATCCGGAATGAATCATCATAGCTGCAAAAAAACCATCGCCAAAAAAAAAAAAAGAAAAAACGGACCTTCGTGTCGCAATCGTTCTCGTTGTAAAATCGTTGACACAACGGACAATAGTTGCCCCGTTGTCTCAATTTGAAGCACATGGAGCACAGCGGCAAATTGCCGACGTGAACGTTGACACCCTCGCTGCCGCAACTTTTGCATTTTACGCAACTCTGACAAACGTACGGACGATCGGGACTGTACAATCTCGAGCTGACCCCCGATTTCGTTAGACACGAATGATGGAAGGACTGTCGGCATCGTACGCACGATAATTTCGAACCGGATCTTAACCGGCACGTTTGGCATATGGTGCAACGCGGACAGCACCAGTTGGGCATAGCGCAAGCGTTCCACTCGCTGGGCTCAAGACAGAAGGCGTGATAGGGCTCGCAACAGCACTGGCAATGGATAAGCTAGCGAGGGGGAAAATAAAATAAATACGTTATAAACCGACCGTGAATTAATCGCTGCGTTTTATTCGCAGACAGGAAAAAGAAATAAAAATACGAAGAAACATGATTAAAATTCGTCATTGACTCACGGGTTCTTTTCCACCGCTTCCACATAGGAAACAAACAGCGGGAATGTGAAATAATTCGGAGCCTATGAGAGGGAATCCTTTGGATCCGACTTCGGCCGGATCGTATTGTTCCCAGAAATCTATCGATATCGTGTGAATCGCGTCGATCCTCGGCTTTGGTAAAGACCGCACCTGCTTCGAATGTACAATCGATCATTGAGGGTCTATGTATTATATGAATGTCTATATATATGATGATATTTATACTATATTATTATTTAATTGAGAGAATAAATAACCTAAATAATAATAAATTGATCTGAAAAAATAATATTATGATTTATATAATAAATATTTAACGTATCATTGATTGAATAAAAAAATTATTTAAATATAATAATTAATATATTAATTATAATAATGATGTTACCTAATTATTTTAATATAATTATTGAATTATTGAATATTGTCATCTAATTAATTTGAAAAGATAATATTATAATTTATATAATAAATATTTAACATATAATTGAATGAACCAAAAAATTATTTAAGTATAATAATTAATATATCAATTTTATTAATTATCATACCTAATTATTTAAATATAATTATTGAATTATTGATTATATTTATCTTATTAATTAAAAAAAATAATATTATAATTTATATAGCAAATATTTAACGTATAATTAAATGAATAAAAAATTATTTAAATATAATAATTAATATATTAATTACAATAACGATCATACCTAATTATTTTTATATAATTATTAAATTATTGATTATTCCCATTTAATTAATTTGAAAAAATAATATTATAATCTATATAATAACTATTTGATAAAAAAAGTCAAGAATCCTTCCTCGAGATGTAAAATCGACCGAAATAAATATAATCCATCGACGTCAGAGATTTCATTACGTCGCTTACCACTTGACGATTCGGTGCGAAAACGTTAAGTTGTGATTTATTTCTCTTCGCGCAAGACGTTTGGGATCCGCTTGTACTGTTCGAGCTACTCGTGCAGCTGCTTTCCTGATTGCTTTTTTGCGAATTGTTTTCCTTGTCTCTCGGGATTTCGTTCTTTTTCTCCGATTTGTCGTCGGATTGCGAGACTTTCGGGGCGATCTTCGTCGTCGCGTCGACCTCCGCGTCTTTTCCGTCACCCGACGGAAACGTCGCGAGGGGCTGACCCAGGGCCACGCTCGCGCTTCTGCACACGTGCTTCACCCGCGGACCTTTCAGATCGATCCTCTGACGTGGCTGGGACGGACAATGACTCGACGTTGTTATCAAGAGGGGATTTTTCAATTTCTTTCGGACTTTTATTCTGTTGTCGTTTTTTCTCTTCTTGCCCGGCGATATTGAGATCGGATAGTCAACTGCAACAATATATTATTTATGTGGAAATTCAATTATCTTTTTGTTCGAAAAAAATTTGTAATAATTTTTGGGATTATCAGAGCGAATATTTTTTCTTCAATATTGCAGAATTAAGAATGTCGCGGAAAAGATGAACCAATCAATCAATCAATCAATCAATCAATGATTGAATCAATTCTTATTCTGTCCTAGTTTTTTCAAATTATTAGTGCAAAAATGCTAATTTTTTCTAATATACAAAATATTGAGAATAATTTTGCAGGCCAATAAAAATATTATAATAAATATTTATTATTATTATTATTAATTATAATTATTAATCATATTTATATTATTATTATTATCATTATTAATTGTAATTATTAATTATATTAATTATTATTATTATTAATTATATTATTATATTTATTATTAATTATTAATATTATTATAATAATAATTATTATTATTTGGTTTATTTTTTTGTATTTTGGGAAAACCCAAGATTGTATAATCAAGAAAGACACGAAATATATAATTCAATGAATCATCAAATAAATTCTTATAGTCCCTCAATTTTTTAAATCACAAATCCAAAAATACTAATTTTTATCAGTACCCAAAATTGTCCCAATAATTTCACAAGCTAACGAAAATATAAAAAAAAATATAATTTTTCCAACATTATCGACTCAATAAACTCGTAATAAACATAACTAAACGTATCGCATAATAAATCCTTACACTTTTCCAATTTTTTCGACAACAAACCACCGGCGTTGGTGTGACAAGACAATTTTCTGGCCACATCCGAATTGCTCCAACTCATCGCCGATTTGAACAAATTTTTTTCCAAACAATCCTCGGCCGGCCAACTGATCTTCGTCACCCCCAAACTTTTGTTCTGACAAATCGCTTCGTTGTCGTCTTGTACCAACGACACGGAAGTCACGGAATCTCTCATGAGAGGCGGAAGCAAACCGTTCAAACCCGTTCGCAACGCGGACGGAACGTTGTAACACTTCAAACACATTTTTAACCAACACGCCGGACATCGAGCTTTGTAGACGCATCTCATGAGATTCCATTGTTGACTGCGAACAACGGGCGGCACCAGACACATACCGTCGCCCTTGTGACACTGAAGTATCGGAAGCGTCGCGTTCGACGTTTTCGCGCAAGCTTGACGCTTTATCATTTTGCTGATGAATTTTCGACAAGATTCGCAACTGTGAATGCCGAATTTACGGGCTTGCTTCGAAAAACGATAGAAACGAACGGCTCCGCACACGCCGCACTTCACGGTAGCCGTTGGACCTGGGGAAGAGAGGAGAAATCATTTTGTCATTGAGTTTGTGAGGTTAATTGTAAATTTTTGAGATTTTTTTTGGGATGATTTTATTTTCCTGGATTGATTGGTTTGGGAGTTATTGATGATATGGTGATTGAAATGTTGGAATGGTGGAGGGATTGCTTTCGATTTTTAATTGTTATGATTAATAATTTTTTGATATATCGATATTTCGTAATTTTAGTAATTGTGATAGATAATTTTTAATATATCGATATTTCGTGAGTTTAGTAATCGTAAATTTTATGAATTTATATTCAGTTCTACTTATTAATGTGTAAGAAGTGTATAATTAATCTCTCAAAAATTGTAGACGTGTATTTTTTAGTATATTATATAATAAATAATTTGATATATTGATGTTTCGTAAATTTGGTAATTATTGTCTAAATTCTATACATCAATATATAGTTTTACTATTAGTATCTAATAAGTGTATAATTTAGTATATTAATCTCTCAAAAATTATATACGTAATATTATATACGTAATATATATATAATTTAGTATATCATATAATAAATCATTTTTAATACATTAACATTTCATAAATTTCGTCATTCTTATGAAAATTTCATCATCAATATTCAGTTCTACTTATGAACATACAAAAAGCGTATAATCAACTTTATTAATCTCTCAAAAATTCTAGCCATCAATTTTTCAGTATATTCACTAATTATTAAGTAAATTCCAAGCATTCTTAAAAAAATATCTCACTCTACATCAAACCCTCCGAAATCTCTCGCAAAAAAAAAAAAAACCCCGAAAACATTGAAACATCCCATAAAAATGAGATCAAAAGCTTGAAATACCTGGATGCGAACCACCGTGACTATTCGTGTTCGAAAAAGGTCCTTCGGTTCCTCCCAAAGTTTTATTGTCGAGTTTCAATCTGGCTTTTCGCAAAATAACTTTTCCCCCGTTGAGTTTCATGCCTGACCATTCGGATTGCTCGTCCTCGCTGTGATCGTCGTGTTCACTCGTGCTTTCCGATTGCGTGCTTTCCGATTCCGATTCGTCCTGGCGTTTCATTCGCGTCCGTTCGTTCGCATCGGTTTCCGCCTCATCGAACCCAACCACGTTTTTGCAATTCGATTTATCGACTATTCCATCCGTCTCTTCGTTGTCTCGCCATTCGTGCGTTTCTCGCAAAACTTCGGGTTTGGCCAGTGAATTCGCGTCCCCGTAAGTCTCGCTCTGAGTTCCCGATCTCGTCTGAACTCTGGAAGACTCGACGTTTGGAACATTGAAATCCGGAAGAACTTTCGTAGGAACAATTAATTTTTTTTCTCCCAATCTCGTTATCTCAACGACGTTTTTGCCACCGGAATTCACAATCGTCGCCGTTTTATCAACGTTATCTTGACCAACGAACGTTGAATTGCAAGAATTGCGATTCGTCGATTTGTTGTGAATTTTTTTTCCATCGTTTCGCGACTCTTTCGATTTTTGTGCATCCGCGTTCGACGACGTTGAAATCGAATCCATGGAAATTCGTTCGGAAATTTCGGTGCTTGATGCGGCGATTGATTGCATTTTCTTTGATTTTCTCGCTTCTCTGTCGTCCGACTGCGACTGTTCCGAACTCGTCGCGTTTTTCGAAGACGAGCTATCCATTTTTTCGTTCTTCGCCGCAGCTATTTTCGCTTTTTTTGAATTCTTGACCGTCTCGTTTTCGCAATGCTCGACATAAATACTTTCTTCCAATTCCTCGATGAATCTTTTGTTGGGTTTTATCACCCTGGACGAGTGCGCGCTTCGCACCGGGAGAACAAATTTTCTCACACCTCCGTTGTTCTTGTCTCCGCACTGCACGCTCATGTTTCTGGCGACATTGCCGTTGTTGCCAGTTTTTGCCCTTCGTAACAAACGTTTGGCGGTGCTGTTACGCAATTGTCTGGTACGTTGATGACGATCCAGAATATTATTTACAGATTTCAACGGTCCTTTGGTGGTACTTTCGAATTTTGTGTTTTTCTCCGAGCTTTCATCGATATTCTCCGTCGCAGGCTCCGTCGCAACTACGCTTTCGTCTTCTCTGCTGCGTTTCGACGCTTCGTCCTCTATATTCGTCTTCTCCGAGGACTCTTCGGCGTTTTCGACGCCGCTCGACGATGTCTGGCCGCCGTGGACGCCTTCGTGTGCGTCGCCGATTTGGGCGACCGCTTCGGTCTGGGAAGGAGGACCTTTTTCGGCGACGCCTCCATCTCGCTGCTGAGTTTTGACGTAAGACACGGAGAGCTTAGCCTCATTGCTGCTGAAACCGTGAAACGGCGGATGCTCCTGCAAAAGGGAGACCTTCTGTAGAAAAAAAAAAGAAAAAAGGAATTTAATGAATAAGATAAATGATATAATACAAAATCAATGTGTACATAATAATATAGGTAATATATTATTCATATAATGATATATTAATACATGCAATATATTATTATTATTATTATTAATTAATAATTCGAGTAAATTTTTCTGAAATCTTCGACTCGTCGGAGGGTTTCAAAATTTCTCTCAGTACCCAATCGACTATTACCAAAGATAAAAAATAGTTAAAATTAAAAAAAATAGAGCCATGCAGGTTATCATCGTAACTCATTCCACGTAAAAAATAATATCGACCGACAAAAATTCTAACGAAACTCCGTAACGTCAGACAAGGTTATGAACGTACGAATTGTCAAGTTAAAAGATGGAGCATCGCATCGCGACCCTGAGTTTGACATTTCTCCACGAAACAATCTACATCTCATTCGCGAAACAAATAATCCCTGACGCCCTCAAAAACCCCGCAACGTTCGAAAACGCATTTGCCAAGCAAAACGAGATGTCGTCTCCATCTCCACCAGTAAAACTCAAATCCGCGGCGTAAGCGTCACAAATGATCCATCACAACAACGTCTCAAAAACCCCAATCATAACGCGCGAGATCGTATTTTCCCAAAACCCATCCGAAAAACCCCGGAAACTTTCACACCGCCCATCCACAATCCATTCTAACGTCGCAAAAACCTACAATAATTACCTTCCCGTTGCCCCCTAAACTATCGTTGAACAGGGAAAGTCCGTAATAGATGTTCTCGGCGACGGTTACGGAATCGTTTTGATTATCGGCCTCGGGCCTACCGAGAACCTTGATGCGTTTTCTGGTCACCGTCTTCGGCGGCTTACCGGGAAACTTGGACCTTCCCATATTCACGAATCTCTCACCATTCGACTTCCATCTCGCGCCCAAATTTCCGTTCCATCATAACCCCCCTCACCTTCGCCTTCGCCCACCGAACAATTTCCACAATCCCGCGGGTTTAGACACGCACCTAAGACTTCACCACCGACGCACTCCGACGAATCCGGAAAACACACACGCGAGAAAAAAATATAACGAAGACAAAAAAAAATGAAAGAAAAAAAAACAACAACTTCGAATCCGAGCAAAGTGAGATTTTTCGTGGCTGCTGTCGCGGCGACACACGGGGTCCCACTACGGGGGTTTCGGTTAACTCCGTGCGTTCCCGGTGTCAGCACCGATTCCGACCGCGAAATACGCGGGTTCTGTCAAAACCTCCCGCCCCTCAACCTTCTCCTACAACTCGAGTATACGCGCAAAACCGACGTTAAGCGGCGTATAAAATCTCGTATATATATAAATATTTCGCAGCCCGGCGGCAGCGCGCGACGCCTCCGTACTCATCGTTTCTGTACAATAATAAAAAAAAAAATTACGCCCGATGTTTCTTGCCCGTTTTATCCGGTGTGTAGCCCTACCATCGTTACACACCGATAAAGACCGCAAAAACGGCTTTTCTCTTCTTTTCCCGTTGTTGCGGACTTTATTCGTACGTAAGCGCACGCGTTTACAAGGCCGTCGTATATTCCAACGCCGCCATCGCGATGAGATAATGAGCTACAGTTTATTCTCCTCCCGACTTACAACATATTTGTTTTATTTTCGGGGGGGCGGCCCTCTTCGAGAGTATAGCTTCTCGTCGTTTTACAAGCGAATATAGCGCGGTTTATACACACTTTCGCTCTCAGGCGGCGTTTAACCGTCGATTGCGCACATTCTTGCGCACGAAAACGTCGGCTGCGGGGCCGACGGCGATGACGAAGAGAGAGAAAGAAAAAGAGAAAGAGAGAGGAGGACCCCGGAGTTGAGCGCAATCGACCGATGAGGCACGACGGGCCCGTGTCATTCTCGGAGGCGCGCGCGCGCGCGAACGCCCGCCCTTCCCCCCTTTCCGCACCCTCTAACGGGTGTACGCTTTGCAAAAGAGGCCCAATCAAGGTCCCGCTGTCCTTCGGGCTGGTTTTCCGAAGCAACGGCGGCTCGTGCCCGAACGACGGAGCAAGGACGGATCTTACCTTCGTGGTAACTGCGGAATAAATACGCGCGTACACGCACGAACCGGACAATTCGAGGCGTCGAGGCGCTCTCGCGTTATAATTGGAAGGATCGTGCGAACAAATCTGAAGGGGGAAAGGTTTCTTCTTTTTATTTTTTCTTTTGTACGTCCTGTTGATGCGGAGATATTATGAGCGACGATGGGAAAAGATCGAGGGATGATGAGGAGGGGGAAGGTGAAAGGGTGAGATTCAGCCACGAGGGTCTTGTTAAATTGACGAGAGAAGCGATTGACAAAATTATCGAGAGCGATCCGGTTTTTCGGGGATTGGAACCAGACGCAACCGTAGAGGAAATAAAAGCTCAGAGCGCGGTTGCTCAGGGACAAGCGATTACTCTTTATTTGAATCGGGGACATCTTCCAAGGCTTCAGATAGTGGTACTTGTTATTTTTGTACGAATGCTTGTTTTTTTAAATAGTTTTTTTTGTCATTGTCCTTGATTTTTCTTCAGGTTCCGACGCACACGACAACCGTTTGGGATTTGAAGAGAGCCGTGAAAATTTACACAGATCTGGGACTCAGAAGGGCAAAGATAAAGAGAAAGATAAGTTGGAAACACGTTTGGAAGAGTTACGAGCTTTGCTTCAACGACACGGTTCTTGGCAATGACAATGAAAATATCAAGAACTATGGGATAAGCAACAGGGTCGAATTGTGTTATAAGAAGAAATCTAGGAAAGGAAAAAAATAAATTTTCTATTGTGAACTAGATGTGTGTATATTGCGTATTGTAAGCTAATTTTTATATTATGTTAGAAGAGAAGGAAAAATATATTCGATGCATTTATTAAAAAAGTTATCATTGTATTTGAATTATTTTTTAAAGACTGGAAGTTTGAAGAGAGCGGCTGATGTTTCAGGCTTGAGGGGTTGGAGGTTCAGCGTCGAAACAATTATATCGTTGATCTCCAACATCTTAGAATTACGATGAACATTTTAATTATGATACAAATATTATATCTATCTATTTAAAACAATATTTTTGTACATTAATGACTAATCGTCGTTGGATTATTTTTTTTTCTTCCCTTTTTCCGGATCTTTGATATCGATCACAAGTTCCGAATTGAGATCCTGCAGCATGACGCAAGTGAGTTCGAAGGAAGGTAATTTTTCCCAATTCGTGATAATCAAAGTTTTTAGATTGTACAATCTGTAAAGACTTCCCAATCCTCGTTCGGTCAATAATTTGCATTCGGAAACGTCCAAATATTCGAGATTAGGCATTTGCGCCGCTACTTTGTCCAGATACCAATCGTCGAAACGTTCGTTTCCTTTGAAACTCGCCCACTTGACTTTTCCAAGATTTATGAAATTTTCCAATCCTTCGTACAGAAGTTTGCACTCCGTCGTGTCGACGTGAGTGAGTTGCCAGTAAGGATCGTACTTCGTTGGCAATTTGGTTAGTTCTTCGCGACCGATCCAATCGTCTTGGCCCAAACATTTTACTTTGCCACCTCGAAAAACCAAAAAGTGAGCTGCCGCCAAGTCGCAGCCCAACGTCTCGTGGCGTTCTCTGATGAAACGTTGATCGAATTTATCATAATTTTTTATCTTGTCCTTGACCCAACTTCTTATTTCCCTCGGTGCAAGAGTCACAGGTTTGGGCATCATTTTTAATTGTTCGCCCTTCTTGGGTGGACGTTGAAACATCGACAGCATGGTTAATTCGACCGGTGGCGGTTTGCGCCATTCTTTCAATTTTCTCTCAGCACGTTCGGGTTTTTCGTCATCGTCGATCGACGACAAACGCGCGGTTGTGTTGAATAAAGCTGCTCTCAATGTTCCACCAGCGATCGAACGAACATCCGTTGCGATCAATTGTCGTGCGAGCATCTTTAACTCCGTTTATTCCGTTTTCACCGATGATTTTTGAGGTTATGTGAGATTTGCGTTGCTAAACAGAGAACCCGGCTTCGCGGCGTGATGCACGGAGATGTTGTAGAGGACGCTGAACGTTGTGTTTTGTTGGATTCGTCGTTGTAAATTAATTATGCATAAGTCGCGAACTTGACACATTTAATTATTGTAATTAGATATCGTAAATATACGTAAACGACTGATTTATTTCGTACAATATGTATTCTAGGTTATTTTACTCTTAACAACGGTCTTGTTTGAGGCTTTGATTGAGAATGAGAAGGCGCTAAGTTGGCTGACACACAGATGTGTTGCTTATTGCCAAAATTGGACATTACGCGATACTGCTCGGTCGGTAACGAAAACTGTAAAGCAGTTTTTTCGGTCATGATTGTTCTCTCGAATCAACCGCGAATGCCATCGACTGTAATTTAGAATTCTGCAGTCAACTGTTCTTGTTTTTCATTCGAAAAAATGTCGAGGGTCGAATGCGGATCGGTAAAGAGCTCGCATTAAGTGGATGCACGATTGTCGGTAAGGTAAGAACCTCCTCGACACTATTCGTCACCGGGACAAACACATCCGTCAACGACTGTCAACTGACGTCGACGTGTCGAGAAAAAAAAACGCAATTCGGTGTTGTTCGGGTGAAATATTGCATTTCCGGTGCTTTTAATTTGTCGCCGAAACATTTTTTAATCCCATTGAGTACCTGCTCAACGCTTGAAAAATTGGAAAATTCATTAAATACGCGGGCAGACGATTGTACTTCGATTCGCGATGGAGGACATGCAGGAAGAGGTTAGTAGACTCTGACAGAACTTCATCTGATGTAATAAGTTCAAAGTGCAGCCAAGAAAATAAGTTTTCTTCGCATTTAAGCTTTAGAGATTGTCTTGTCAATTTATTTTTTAATCTGCTGGGTTTCGATCTTTTTTTGCGTATCTTTTTCTATCATTGGAACGGTTTCGTGATTATGTGGATAATATTTGAGAGAAGACTCTTGTCTGAGGCTCTGTTGTTTTCGTTTTTGATTATTTATTTATCTTTGAACATTTTTTTTTAGACTCAATTCGTCGTCGACGACGTCAGCAAAATCATCAAAGAAGCCATAGAAGTGTCAATAGGCGGCGATGCTTACCAGCACAACAAAGTCAATCAGTGGACGTCGCACGTAGTCGAAGGCTGTTTGGGCAATTTGACTAAGTTGCAAAAACCATACAAATACATAGGTGAGCTCGCACGGAATTATTAGGACGCAGAGAAATAAATTCCTGTCGTTCCTGTATTTTATTTTATTCTCGCCATATCGTAGTTTCTTGGATAAATGATATATAAGCACTTGCAAGGTTTTTCCTTGCTCTACAAGCCTTTCTGCATCAATTATTTATTCATTTTACTGAATTTTCAGGCTTTGGAATAAGAGTTTTGTTTTGAAATTACTTAATTTTATTTTTGTTTTTCAGTTACCTGCACGATTATGCAGAAAAACGGTGCTGGGCTTCATACGGCGAGTTCCTGCTTCTGGGACAATGCTACGGACGGTAGTTGCACAGTTCGTTGGGAAAACAAAACAATGTACTGCATCGTTTCCGTTTTTGGGCTGGCTATTTAATTTTTCCCCACAATCTCTCTAACATCTAGTCCAAGGCAATTGCAAATTGACACGAGATCGCGTCAAACTCGACCACCGAACGATGTTGCAACGAACAAAAAGAAAAAAAAAATAGAACGATTTTTCACACACGGAAAAACAAGATCTCGTGAAATTTCCCAAATTCGCTTCGAGCAGCTGCTTTTTGTAATATATGTATCTCTATATATTTTTTTATATTCCAAGCGTGATTTTCTCGTTATTTTTTTTTTCGAAAATCAACATAGAAAGTAATTTTGCGATGATAGTATCAAAAATAGGGCGTCAATGTAGAAAAATTTTGATGCACAGTCCAGATATTTTTGTGTATTTGGAGGAATCGAACGAGAGTTTGAAAATTAAAAGTTCCACGAAAATATAACGAGATATGCTCTATTTTCTTTTATCACGATAATTGCAACGGCAATACGACGAATAAGAAGACGCTGAATTGATTTCGAGACGAGCGGAGTCTCGTTCGAGCAAACGCTTATCGAAATATACGAATTTATTGATATTTTTCAAATATTTTCCTCTCGATTCCATAAAATCAAGGACTGTCGCGAATGACAATTCAATCCGCAAAATTTCTGAGTTCGAGGCGTTCGGGTGCTTTCCCTTAAAAATAAATAAATTCGATACAAACAATCAATTCTCACATTACGCTGATTATGGACGTGAATGGTTTATTATTTATTAATCGACAACATTTAACATGTTTTTTAAAGCTAATTAATTGAACGGTGCACACTTTCTTCCATACTCGGATACATTAAACGCCTTGAACGAATACATAAACAAAGTAGGACTGTACTATAAATAAAAAATAATAAACGATAAAAAAATAAAAATAAAAAAAAATTCAGTGCCGATGAAATCGTCCGGCATTACTTTCTTCTTTCGTTAAACAAATCATGTTTGCGTTAAATATTTCAGGAACATATAAACGGTATTTGTTTGTTTTTTCCGTCGTTTTTTCCGTTTAAACGTCTACACCGCAACGTTGTCCTCATTTATATCACATTTATGTACCATTAAATTAATAAGCAAATGACGCACGAGACAACTAATACTGTTTCTCAAATCAATAATCTTCCACTAAACTTACGGACTGAATATAAAAAAAAGTATCGAAGCAGTCTTAAATTTTTTTTTCTCAACAGTTCTTGTCGCAACTTTTTTTAAAAGCAACTCATCCAAACGAGAGTTTGAAGAATTATAATTATAATTACGATTGATTATTGTCATTTGTAAAAAAAAAATTTTTTTAAAAATAATTTTTATTATTATTTTTACTTCTTTTTTTTTTCTTTTTTTTCGATAATCTTTTTTTTAAGAGGAATAAAGGGATAAATTGGAGATTCTCGGGAGATTCTCTCGCGAGTTTAGGCTATTCTAACAAATCTGGCAAGAAATCTTCGTCTTCTAGCGAGGCGTCTTCGTCCAAAAGCACCATGTTGACATTCAAGCTGTCGCCGAACTCGTCGTCAATATACAAATCCTCCACGGTATTATCCGGCACATCCTACAAATGGGATAGAAAGAAAAAAAAGAAAAGTAGGATTTGTCGCTTGATTATGAGATAACACGGTTGGAAGCGCCCGATTTATGATAAACTCTCAGTCTCTATCTCTATATTATCGAAGGTAGAAATTGTCAGGAAATTCGTGTTTGAACTATTTTTATAACGATATTTTGTCATTGACGGGTGACTTCTCTTCTCTTCTATTCTGCCTTCGATAGTAACAGTGATAGCACGGTGTTACCTGGAGAGGACAAAAGAATCAGCTCAGGTTAATTCGCGGCGGGGAAGCCAGAAATTTAATTTTTGTTTTTTCGTTTTTTTTTTTTTTTTTTTTTTTTTGAAAAGAGAAATAAATAATCGCGAAAATATTCTAAGAATTTTTGAATAGTCACGAGTGCGAGTCTTAAATTAGTCTTAATTGTTCTCGCTCAAAATTTATTGGTTCGTGAAATTTTGGAGATTTAAGAATCGATGGAATTCCAATTTTTCAATATGTTATGGTCTGCGCTTGATTATTCTTTTTTGTATGGAATTTTCCACGTAAAAAAGTAAGTTAATTATTTGACATAAATGATATCAATTGGTAATTTAATAATGATACTAATAATATTATATATATATATATTATCACTATTATTGCAGAATATAATAATAATAATAAAAATATTATTATTATATATATGTATATAGTAATATCCATGATACTGACAAGAATAATAATAATAATATAATAATAATATGATTATATATTATCATTATTATTATTATTGTCATCGTCATAAATATTATTATATACATATATATAATAATATTATTATTATTATTATATTGTATAATAATAATTATATTCTATGATAATAATGATATTATTATTATTATTAATAATAATATTATTATTATTATTATTATTATATTATGCGATATGATTATTATTAATATATATATAATAATTATTCTATAATTATATTTTTTATCTAATGACTTCCATAATATTCTAAATTTCTTAAATTTCCCTTTCGATTAAAACAATAAATTTCCAACTAAATTCCCAATGTTCTAAAAAAAAACTGTTCAAAATAAATCGACCTCTCGAGCCCTAAAACCAATTACAGATTCGCAATGCTACCTCTACGATACAAACAAATCCCCAAATTACTCACCACTTTGCGTATCGGCAATTTCCCGAGCGAAGCATTGCCCAAATTCCTCAATTGTCCGAGCCCGGCCGGAAGTGAGCGTCTCCTTGCAAGATTGTTCTTCGGATTGCACGAATTGCAACCCCCCGCAGACTTGTCGCTGAAAACCATGAGCGCAAAACTCGTTTCCGAATCCGGATGCTGATCTACGTCCTTATTTTTCTCGCAACGATGCAAAATCTCGGGTTTCAAAGCCGATCCCGAGAGAATAACCGTTCGATCGTCGGCTTTGGAATCACTGCTAGAATTATCATTCTCGTTGAAACTCTCGGCAATGGATTCGCAAGCCACACTCGACAATCTCGAACCCTCGAAAGCTCCGCGTTTTTCATCTCTCAAATTTTTTCGTCTTCTCACGACGCAATCGTTTTTATCCGAAATTTCCTCCACAATTTCCGGTTTGTCGTCATTGATGACAAACAAATCATCCTCACCGTGGGCCGAACGTTCGATACTTTTGATTTCGTCGTCGGGTTCGTCGTGATTCAGCTCGTAAAGATCTTCGAAAAGTGATTCATTGGCGTCAATCGCGTTCGAAATTTTTTCTAATTTTCTCGGGCTTTTGAACGGCGACGAAACATCGGTCGAACATTCGGACGGATGTGGCGTTGTCGAACGTACAATGTCCGTTGCCCGTTCCAAAGCTTCCTTGAGAGCTTGCAAAGATTTGCTACGAGAAATCGTGCTCGCTGTCAGATCAGCCGTCGTCGTATCCAACGTCGTTGTCTCGACATTATCCGTTATTTCCATGGAATTTCGAGGCCCATCGATCGTGTAAGTACAATTGCTCTCCAACGAATCCGTTTTATCAGCGTTTTCCGACGCCATCGAAGAATAACGCGGCAACGACGATCCAAAATCTTTAACGTCACTTTTTCGCATTTTCGATATACAAATCATTTTTTCTTTTTTCCACAACGAAGTTTCGAAAAAACTCGACGAATTTGAATTCAAAATCTTCGGTTGAAACACGGAATCTTTCACGGACGTGGGAACGCAAGAATATGCGGATTTTTGAATCTCGTTACGATCGAATTTCGTTGGAATCGAATTAAAATCACCCGGAGATTTCGTTTGTTTGGGTTGCAAAGACGTTTTGTGACTCGCTGGTTTGTGAGGTTCGTAATCTTTGCTTCGAACTTGTTTGAGCATTCGATTTTTTGGATTTTCAGATTTTTCCGGTGTAGAATTTTGCGATGAATCACTGCCGTAAAAAAAATTTTCTCGTTTATTAGCGAGATCTTGTTTTAATTTTTTTATATTGCTACGAGGATCGGCGAAGGTTTCTTCGTCGTTGGAATCGATGGTGAGACCGGCGAGACCTGGAAGATCGTTTTTGCGAGATGTTTTTCTCGGGTTTGTCGTTAATTTTTCGGTTGAACGCGAATTATTTACATTTTTCGCGTTTATTTTTTGAACATTTTTGCCTTTTAGGATTTGATCGAGATTTTCTATCGGTGCTGTTTGTATGGGTTTGAAGTTGAAAATTTCTTGTGGTTCCGTGGTTTTTGCGTTTTCGCAGAGATTTAAGTTTAGATAGCGAGGTTTTGGTCTTTCTTTGACGGTTGTTGGGGTTTTTTTTTCGGTACAACGTTTTGGCGTAGCTGTTTTGGATCTTTGCGGTGTCGGAGTGCTGGTTTTCGATCCGTTATCGATCGTTCCTAATTTTTGTGAGCCATCGTTGTTGTTGTTCGACGAAATTTCGATGAAAATCGGTTTAGAATCTTCGTACTGTATCTGAAAACGTCAAATTATTTTGATTGAGTCACGAGAAATATTCATAAGCGATGGAATAGCGAATTATCGCGTTCCAGAAATGTTGAACAAACCTGCAGTCTTTGCAAGAAACGTCGCATTCTGCTCATATCGAGGGTTCTCTTGGCAACGTGTATCTGCAATCCGGCGTCCAGAAGATTGTTCAGCAACGGTGGAAAATTGTAGAGATCGGTAATAACCCCGCGTTCCCACTGGACGTATTGTCTCTCGACCTCGGTTTTGCTCAAACCGTGCCACGGCACGTTCACTGCGCAATTCAATGCAATTCAATCGATTTTAGAATTCACGAATCGTGGATTTTCGATTACATGCAAATTTTTCGATAATCGCATTGCAAAAAAAGAAATACATATAGATATTTTAACTATATTTATCGTATTTATTTTCAATTATTTTTTTATGAAATAATTGAAATATTATTGAAAATAATTGAAAATAATAAAAAAATCGGTTTTTTATAAGAATATAATCGACATATCAATTTTTTTTAAAGAGTATGTGGGAAAAAAATGACATCTGATAAAAAAAAGGTGGCAGTTATCTTTCGCTCAAAATAGGGAGGGTGGGGGAGAGGAAGAGAGGAACTAAAAAATCTAAAGAAAAATTTTTGAGGGCCTAGGATCCAAAAGTTACTTTTTAAAAATTATCGAACCCGTTAAAAAAGGGTTTTAATCCGGGAATAATAGGGAGGGAGGGGGAGAGGAAGGGAGGAACTAAAAAAATCTAAAAAAAAAAAATGTTTGAGGTCCTAGGATCCAAAAGTTACTTTTTAAAAATTATCAACCCCGTTAAAAAAGGCTTTTAATCCGGTGATTTGCGATGCCCCTCCCCTAGTATATATTTAAAAATCATTATTGCAAGATATTTCGTCTCAAAATAATTTTTTTACGGGCGATATTGTTTTATTAAAAAAAATTTTTTCCCATTTTCCATTCAAACTAATTGGCAAAAAAGTAAATACTCACTGGTACACATTTCCCACATAAGAAGCGTCAAACCATAGACATCGGTGGCTCTGGTAGGTTCTTCGCCCCTAAAAATTTCCGGCGCTAACCATCTGTATATCTCGAATTTCAATCGTTCCTCGTACTCTCGCGTAATCTTCGGCTGCAAAAAAAAAACACAAAAAATAAAATAAAATAAAATAAAAATGAATTCCACGTTCGACGGGGAATTAACGAGATAATAGGATGGAAGCGACCGATCGGTCGTTCCGATATGGTTCACCGGGCCCGTGCCCACTCCCGAGGTGATTACCCTCGGTGGAACCATCGATTATGCGAAAGAAAAATCCTCGTTCGAACTCCGACAAAGGACACAAAGTGCGTGGAAGAATTTCCGGTCATCCGCGTACGAATATGCATTTGCGGGATCGAGCGGAACTCGAAATTAGCGGCAATCGTAAAGCATCGATGAAAGAAGGGGACGCGTATTTAAGGGGACGAGTGTGGGATGGTGCTTCGATGGTATTCGTTGATTCGTGGACGGTCATTTCCCTCTCTGGCTGTCTAACATTTTTTTTTACTCGTTTACGTCACAACTTATTGAATAATAGCCAATCTACGGGCATTTTCTTTTCTTTTTAATCGTTCGACGTCACAGAGGGTGAAATTTACCCATTTTTTCTTCTCATTTTTATCCCTTTATGAATTTTTTTCAACACGGAAGAATTTTAATTGTTACAAATAAACTTTTCGGTCATCATCTAGAATGTTTAAAGCATGTTCTGTAATTTTTTCAATGACTTCGAACCAATAGTTTAATTTTTATTTGTCCCGGTTAAATGCAGATGACCGCGTCAAATTTGGTTGCCACAGCAACTAGGATCATTTCCATAGCAACCGGCTTAATTTCCATAGCAACGGGCTGCTACCCTAGCGACAGACCTCGTTGCCATAGCAACCAAAATCAAGCAGCACTTTTAAACCTCATCAAACCCGCAAGACCAAATAATTACCCTTTTTGAATCGAAAAAAAGATAGATATAGAAAAATTGATTCCTTTAAAAAATGAATAATCGACGTTCGGAGATGTGAAATAAATTCTCAATAAACGTCCCAAGCTTTCCGTGCGAAACGATCTCCGTCAAAAGCGAGAAAACGGTACCGATCTCCGGTCGAAACAATGACGGTGAATCGTCGATTACGTTGATCACTTTCCCTCTGTCACGAGCGACTTGTCCAAGCGCAATCCGCGGAAGCCTCGAGAGGCCCGAAGTAAATCGACTTTCACCGTCGGCAATCGGGTAATCGTGCCGCGGGTCATGCCTCATTCGCGTCGGACGCCGGTTGAATTTCGAATCGCTCGGAATCGGATATTTCCCGCCAAACACGTTGTAACGTACGAGAATTTTACGAGGTCTCGCATATATCGGATTTTTGTTGCATCACGGTTTTTTCATGCTTTGTTTTTTTTTCCTTTTTTTTTTGCTTTCTCATAGAGGAACGCTATGTAATGATATTTTTTTTTTCGAGATCTTCGTGTTAGCATGTTCAGAATGTAGTATAAAAGGTGCAAAAAAACTATTTGGAGAAAATGGCCGGATGTATGTGCGTGTAATGGCCTTATGAAATTCAAACGTGTATAACTCGAGAACGGTTTTGGCTATGGTTCCCAAATTTTGCAGACATGTGCAGCTCTATAATCTCTTTATGGACTATAATTTTCGTCATGATTGGAGCTGCGACTCGGATTTTATGTCGTTTTTAAATTGGCGAAAAAAGAACTTTTACCACTATAGCGATCTAGATAAATCGTCGAATAGATTCTAGGTTCTAGGTTCTGATAGATTCTTCACTTTAGACTTTAGAAGTTTAGATTTTATAGAATTTTGAAATCGAAAAATTTACGTTCCGATCCAACTCACGGCAGCTTTGATAGATTGAGCTCGAACTCGCTACAGTTATGGGACATTATTTGACTGTACTTTGTATAAAATTTGGTAAAAATCGGTCAAAGGGATCGAAATATAAAGGGAGAACAAGAAGCGAGTTCAAACTTGCAAATTGCGTCCTCATAATTCAAAATATTTTACGGATCTTCGTGGAAAGCCAGAGATTGTTATAAATATTTCATCGTGCAGGAAGATTCGTACGATATCTTGAATCCTGAAGAAGCAATTTGCTCAACTTTCAGCTCGTTTTCCTTTCCTTCCAAACAATCGATCAACTCTCGTCGACTTACGTTGTTGACAGACGTTGCGAGTTCCCAACCGCCGAGTTTAACAGTGCCACTCGTCGCGAGATAAACGCAGTGCGAGCTGATCGCACCGTGAATGTAACCCCGCATGTTCGCGTGTTTCAAAGCGTCCGCAAGACTTCCGGCGCACTTGGCGATACCTTGAACCGACACGCGTTCGCCCTGCTCGTGCACGTAATTGAAAAGCGTGCAATCGACCGCTTCGAATATCGCAACGAGACCGTGATCGTCCGTGTGGGTCGTCGCCATCAACAGCAAGACGTTGGGATGACGAATTGCCCTGGAGAAACCAAAAAATAAAAATAGAAAATAAAAAATGACCATAAAAGAAGATAATAATGAGATCAAATAATAATGAGTAATAGAAAGTATTATTATTGAATAATAATAAAATAAATAATTAATAGTATTAATAATTATTGATAATAATTATTTATTATTATTAATAATAATTATTATTATAATTAATAATAATAAATTATTATTATTATTAATGATAATAATAATAATTATTATTAAAAGTAATAATAATAATTAATAATAATAATAATAACAAACAATGATAAAAATTAAATAATAATTTTATTATTATTATTAATAATTAAACAATAAACAATAATGATATATTTTTATTATATAAATATAATAAAAATAAATAAATAATAAATTAAGTAATAAAAATAAAATAACGGAAAATAAAAAATAATATTGTTTTATCGGATCCCAACCGATTTTTTCACTAATCAAGAAAAAACGAATGACCTACTTATGCGGCAAAGTATTTTTCTCAGCAACGATCGATGTCTCGAATGAAACACGAGAACGATTGACTGCGGAATTTAACGATCCAGTCAATCGTTCTCGGTTTTCGTCCGAAAAATCGACCATCGCCGAGAAAAGTGGTTTACAGTTTCTCGTTACCGATCGAGCAGTAGCGAAGTTACGTGAAAAATAAGCCGATACGGCGTCGCTGCTTACGTGAGAACTTCGAGATCGGCTTTGATGGCGCTCTTGCATTCCGGATGAGTGTGTCTTCTCAGAGATATTCTCGTGGTTTGCCATTCCGCGTAAATGAGTTCTATGTGTCGATCCTCGGTGCCGGCGACCCATCCGATTTCGAATATCTCGGGCGCTTGAACCTGCGGAACTCCGGGAATTCCCTCGCACTCTCTATTGTCTTTTCTCTTGCTCTTCTCATTCTCGTAATTCTTCTTTATGAAAAATTCGAGACGTTCCTTGTCCGGACTGTTGGGCGAAACGACGGTCGTGGAATCGTTGGAGATTCGTCGACGATCTATAAACGCTTGGAGAGCGTTTCTGTAAGCCTCACTGAAACCATAGTTAACGCAGTGATGTAATGATAATAATAAATCATTGTGCTAATGCGGGTAGGTCATTATCGTCCGACGTTACAATTTTTCTCGGTCTATTGTTGCCGCTGAGTTCGGAGTCACGTCGTTCGCTAAGTAACGATTGTCGGGTAATTAAAAGCGAACGATGTGCTGCAACGTCTGGGTTGTAATTAGTGCAGGAGAGAGAGGAAAGGAATGAGAAAGAGAGAGAGAGAGAGGAAGAGAAAGGGAGTGAGAAAGAGCGTGGCGTTGACGATAAGGTAGGACAACTGAGAAATTACAGAACCGTGTAAACACGTCGTTTCGAACCAATGTGCTACATTTACGTGCATTACATACATTTGCCTACTCGCGCTCATTAGCGTTTGATCAATGTAGCGCACTGCTTCAACCTGAACAATTCGACCAAATGGATGTAGCGCATCGTCAATGAAGAAAGATTTACATGGAAGAAAAGGTTTTATGGTCGTCGTTTGCACGATTTTTCGCTTCTACGAAGGCTTGCCCTTCCAGCAGCCGACGGATTTTGGCGTAGTTCCACTTATCAATGGTCATTCATACACTAATTGTAAAATCTAACATTGAACCTGTTCTTCCACCAAAACCTTTCTTCTTTGACATCGTCCGGCGACTATCCGATAATTGCTCGGTCGGTAACCAAAACTGTAAAGCATTATTCACAGCAACGATTGATCCGTCGAGTAAAAGCTAAGAACGATCAATTACGTCTCGAAACCCTGCAGTCAACCGTTCTCGTCCTCCACCCGGGCTTTCAAAGATGGCGGAGAACAACAATTCATCAAGATTCAGCTGTTACCCTCGCACTTGTCGTAATTCGAGAGTGACAATCGATTCGTAATCACGCGATCTAAAAGTCGATTCGTTACCTCGCACTCGGAGATTCGAGCAATATTGTCGTCGTTGCCGCAATCGTGCGTCTACGGGGTGCCATCTCAACAACTCTTTGTCGTGATACACTCTCGCGTCTAAAACGCAACGACACCAAGAGATAAATAAAAAAACGGAAGACTCTTCGCGAATAATAAGAAAGAAAACAAAAACAACAACAACGACTTTGTTAACGCAAATCGTCTGCCCAGCGCCTAATCACGTGACCCAGATCCTATGCCGGTAAGATGGCGGACGATGTTAGGACGATAACGACGCACTCAATTAAAGTTAAAAAAAATCGGTTTCAACGCGAGTGAATTACGCGAGTGCGAATCCTGGAACTGTTGGGACGGATGAACGCGGTTTCGCGTGCAGACGACAACTAGATTGTCAACGCAACCGAGACATTTGCCACCGGGAGCTTTTGTCGTTGTTCGCATTTTTGTTCGTTGTCACATCCTGCGTAACTTCGTGCACCGGTAACGCAAGCGCGCGTGTCCACGCTCGATCGATTACGCCAACGATCGACGATTCCGTGGTTATAATGTTTTTTCTTCCGCGATCGCGAACGCGCCAAACGTGTCGAACGTGAGATAATCGAGTGCCAAACGATTTTGAAGCGACGACGATTGTTTTGGCAACGTCGCGAAAGAATATGGGAGCTGCGACTGTTTAGAATTTTGTTGAAGAATAAATGAAAGAATGAAAAAAATAAATAGTTTATATGTTGGGGAAGGGCGCTGCGGGCGGTCACAGCTGATGAGATGTTTATTCGGTGATTATGCGACGCATTCGGCACGCATGGTTGGATGACTTGCAGGAGGATGTGGTTGTATGTGAATTGATGCGAAACATGTGTGGTATGTAACACAGGTGCAGCTGCGACATGAGCTAGACGATTGTGTATGTTTCTTTCGGATTATGACAGGTGCGAGGAATGTAGCTGAATTTTGCGAAAATAGTTTTTTCCGCCATTGTTGATTTCTCGGATAAAAATCGAGAACGGTTGTCTGCGTAATTTTGAAACGCAGTCATTCGTTCTTGTATCGTATGCGGGAGATGAATGGAGACCGAGAATACCGCTTTGCCGGTTTTGTTACCGACCTCGTCCAGCCGATCATCTTTAAAAAATGTCGTTCTCCGGCGTTGTTGATCCGATGGATAAAAAGCGAGAACGGTTGACTACAGAATCAGAAGACGCAGTCAATCGTTCTTGTTTTGAATCTGCAGGATCAATCGTGGCTAAGAAAAGTGCTTTACAGTTTTGCATTACCGACCGAGCGCTAACCGATTATCCAAATTATCTTTCAAATGTTCTCATTCACAAGACCTATCGTCTCACATTATCACTCTCATCATTTTCTTCATATTCCGTAAAATGGATAACTAATACAACGATAATTCGCAATTCATCGAAAAATTGTCGTAAAAACGTCGACTCACTTGTTCAATCCGTTGATTTTCGGCGTCAGGGTTCGCCGATTGCGGTCTCGTTGAACAATGTCCCTGCAAAAAATAAAAAACAAGCAAATTAGCGAACGACGTTAACACAATGGCTCGCGGCAGACGTCGAGAGGATTTCCTCGTGCAGAATAAAATCGTTTGGACTATTTTATTTCATTTTTTTTTTTTTTAAACACGAGAGTCCGACATCGGTGCCCGGATCTTCGGGCTACGTCACATATTCGCGCTACACGGAAGTCAATGCTGGCAGTGACTAAATTTCCGGTTCGCTTACAATGACGCAATCCACGATCTAAACCCATGCAAACCATACAATACATCTATAGATATATACGCGATGTGAATGAAATTTTTTTTTGTTTTCGAATGAGACGCAACAACCGTCGAGACGACGAAGAAGGTCACGGCGAATAAAATACACGGCTCGCGAACCTTCAACAGATTTGTTAAAATAATCTTCATCGTTGAATCTTTCGACGTCTAGGCTAACATAATAAATCGTAATTAGTCTGTTTAGAAAGCGTTGCAACTCTTGTTCTCTGTCATAAGCCCCCATTGTTCGAGACGCAAAACGTTATTTATTCCATCCCGCGTTGACCGAGAGAGACGCCCCCCCCCCTCTTCTCCCCCGCCTCCCACCCGTTCGTCTAATTCATAGAGAAACAATCGTAATCACCGACTTTCCTAATTACATTATTATTTCGAATTAATTAGACGCCCTCATTCCGGTTGACACGAATTCATTACATTAATCAGACTGCGGGGAGGGGTGGGAGGAGAGGGGGGGGGGGAGGATTTCGCGAATTTAGTAACGAAATTACGAAAAAATTATTGTTTTAAATTATTACAGCGAGTAATTGTTTTTACGTATTTCTTCGGGTTTTCTTTTGCAGGATTTTTTCCCCGTTGACATGAATTCATTACAGTAATTAGACCTTGTGGCGGGAAGGGGGGGGGGGGGGAGTTCGCAGGTTCAGTAACGAAATTACAAAAATAATTCTTTCGAAATATTACATGGAATAATTGTTTTTACGTATTTCTTTGGTTCTTTTTTTTCGAGGGTTTTTTTCCGGTTGACAGGACTTCATTACGGTAATTAGATTCGGTAGAGTGGGGGGTTAGAGGATCTTTCCGAGTTTAGTAACGAAATCAAGAAAAAAAAACAATTGTTTCGAATTATTTCATTGAATAATTTTTTCTACACATTTCTTTGGATTCTTTTCCTTTTTTTCTGGAGGGGAGGATGGGAATGAGGATGGAACGACGAGGAATTCGGGAGGATATTACTGTACTCGTGGAAATTCCGGATGAACGGTTGTTACGCTCGTCGGTTTTATTATTCGGATGTGTCGGAAGCGAACCGTGAAAAACCTCCGGAGGTTTAAAACACGATAATCGTCGAAGTAAAAGTCCAACGATTGTTGACTGAGCTTCGTTGTATTCGGGTGTGATACGAGATTGTTAAATCGTGAAGCGTGACGATGCCCCAAATCTCGAAGGCTTCGATGAGATCCTCCGAACGCGGAAAGACCGCGAGAGGCAAGAAAAAAATGAAGACGAAGAAAGCAACAAAAAAAAAACAAAAAAAAAACGGTGATTGGTACATTCGTCGTTTTCTGTGTAGCAATTTTTTTTCTCGTTGAGGTTGCAATTATAACGAAATAATTTCGCGTCGAGTTGCGAGAGAAACTTGTTTGCGAAAATAAAATATGAAGAAAATATGAAAATATGGGAAATTGTGAGATTGTCGGTTGTGCATTAAATATCTTCGTCTGTTGTTTAAATTGCCGTTAATTGTGAGCAGATTTTTCGTCTAATTAAAAGCGTCTCGCGAAGAGCGCGCTCGTTACACGACGACAGGCAGATTCAACAATGTGGCAAGCCGAGCGTGAAACTCTTCCTCTCCCTCTCTTTCTATCTCGTTTCCATCCCACGTGTCCCAGATCATCATCAAATCGTGAAAAAAAAAATTTTACCGTAAGTTTCACGCAACTAATTCTCGTTGAAGCGACGAACGAATTACGTTCGCGATGGACGAAGTTGAGATCGAGAGATTATCGGTGCGTTTCACGTGATTTCCGTGGAACAGATTGGCCCGTGATATTTGGTTTTTTAAATCAAGTTGCAGAGTCGTGGCAATTTCTATTCAAGCTACTTCTTTCCTTCTTCTGTCATCCTTTAGTGATGAAAGGGAATGCGTTTATTATTGAAAATCAATCAGGCTCGATTGATCGATTTTATAATAAAAAAATAAATTTAAATATCAAAGAATTGATATGATTAATGATTTATCTGTTTTAGGCAAGTAAGGAAATTTTATTGGATCTTATAATCAAAATATGATTTGAAAGATAAAAGAATTTACATTTTTGAAGATGATAAAATAAAAATATTAATTTATTTATTTTATGCAATTGCGGAATATTTCATTACTTGGCTGCTTTTGAGTTAGAAAAAATATATTTCTATTTATTCTACTAGAAATCCAATCCATTTCTCTGGATACTCATTAGACGTGCAATAACTTTGTTAAAAAAATTGAAATAATGACAAATAATAGATTTTCCCTCCCATAAAATCTTGTAAAATGGAACATTGGGAAAATTGCACAATTACCGATACCGATATATCGTTGCACATCACCGATAAGCATTTCCAACAAATTTGCTTCACAAAACTCACAGAATTTTCCTCCAAGGAGACATAAAATACATCCACGACTTCAAAGGGAACATAAAACACCTAACAAAATAATATCACGCCAAAACCTCAACCTCTCCATCCAAATCCAAAGCATTGCATCATGCATTCATCAATTCCGCACGTCCTAACGATCCGTTTATCCCCAAACCCTCAATGAATCCCATCCACACTCGTTCCCAACCATTTTTCGCCCTCAACCACGCATTAAACATCCCCCTGGAGTCGCTGTGCGTCATCAACCGAGCCACCATGAGTGCGAGAGAGACAGCGCTATATGCAATCCCGTTAGAGCAAAAGAGACCGCACGGAACTCAGAAACAAATCAACGTAAATTACCGTTATGACATATTTCGACCTCCGAGCGATTATCAAACCCTTCGAGCTTACTCGTAAGATCGTCAAGTTGGCAGGACGAATTTTCACGACCCTCGGAATCACAAACCGAACCTGCCTGGATTATCCTCAAACGCATTTAAACGCGCAGCGATTTTGCGCGCCCACACGACGAACCAAATTTCTTCCTCTCTCTCTCTCTCTTTCTCGTACTTTGGGCCGCGTGCGAGACCGAAAATTCGGCACGTCAGCCAAAAGGGCTGAGCGGCACGTTCGCAATGATTATCCCACTTCATCGACGAGCCCACGATCACCCCCCCCCCCCCCCCCCCCTCCCCCCTCGGATTATAACAGCCGGGAAACAATTTTGAAAAACGTTCGTAAATAGCCTCGCGTGCGGACAATTGTCACGCTAAACCGACCACGATGTACGCCGGAAAAAGGTTGGGAGCCCGCATAAAACGGCTTTACCTGCCTCATTTCGAACGTAAATTAAACCCGCGCTTTGCGACCGTAGAACCGACAAACCCCTCCCGACGATGGCCAATAATTTCAACGAACCCCACGATTCCTTCGATCTATGTTTTTGCATCGTCTTTACATATTCTTTCACACCCGAAATTTTACCGTTCGAAAATCACTCACCAACAAAAATTCATTTTTCACTCCAATAACATTCTCGAGTTCTGATGTTTCCGTGGAGAAATAAAATTTCCCGCGACTTTTCGTTGAAATGGCAATTTTTTTTCTCTACCAAATCCGGTTTTGATTTTTTTTTAATTTTCGTCTATTGGAATAATTAGAAAAACATTTCAATTTTTTTTTTGACAACGTCTGAACTTTCTTCTGCTTTCCACTGGAGAATAAAAATTGTGATCGCAAAAATTTGCACAAGTTATAATTTATTTATACGAGCACGGAAATGAGGAATCACATTTTTACGAATTTTTTTTCCTTCTCCTTTGATAATGAAAAAATTAGATAATTTCGCGTTACGGTTGGAGCGTAGGTAAGAAAAAAAAAAATAAACGCTTGGAATGTTGTTCGATACGCGAAGCGAGGATAGCGACTGATGGCGGACGAAGCTTTCGAAACAGTTTTGGATTCGTCGTGACAACGTTATCCAAAGACGTAATCCGAGTGAAACGCGAAAGTAAAGCAACGACGCCGAGGCCTCGAAGAGAAATAGATAACGAGTCAAAGGGGACTACGCGAATACACGCGTACGCGAGCTATATATTTATTCAACTTGACAAGACGTTTTATTTTATTCTTCTTATTCTTGTTGGTAAAACGAGACGCAATCGTTGAATAAAATCGATTCCTATTCACATAGATTTACCGATCGGTCGTCTTGTGGAATTAAAATGAAATAAAATTGATGAAATATTGTTGGAAAATTACCTAGTCAAGTGCGAGCGACTATTTTCGAACGGAGATCGCACGTTTGTTTGTATAACGAGGCTCGATAATTCGCGGAGTTTGATAATCCCCAGCAGAGGCATCGTACGGTTAGAATTCGTCGACGAATTTTTTATCGCGATAAGAGCCGAATTGTCACGGAGGAAATTGGAAAAAAAAAAAAAAAAAAAATAGTTATCACGAGTGATTGAAACAGCGGAACGTTACTTGCGACATCGGGATCGAACTGATCGTGAGAGACGCACGTGTACGAAGGTGTTCTAGTTTTTAATGTCGGAACGGGAGTTTTGGGTAATTTTTTTGTTTGATTTTTTTTTTTATCGGGCTTTACGAACAGGTCAAACACCTTGGCGATGTTTTTCGACGGTTTAGATCATTGTCGTTGAGAGATATTGTGTCATTGCACATGGAAGGTATTATTAAAGGAGTCAGTTACTATAATTGACTGCAAAAACAAAACAAAAATAAATAATAATAAATGAGGAAATTATTATTATTTATTTTTATTTTGAATTAGGTTGGTGTTTACTGCTTGGGATTTTTTTTAAAACATTTGATTGTTATTTGGGCGATTTATTGTTATATGGAGAATCTTTCTTGCTTTAAATATCAACGAATATTTGAGTAGTTTAGTAATAAGAAGTATTTTTCTATTTAGGCAATTTTCGCAAAAGTAATTTAATCTATTAATTACTATTTTCAATTTCTCTACGTTTTTCTTATCACTGTGTTTTTTTTTGTACCGAGAATTTCTCATTTTCGTGCTAATAAGCATCAATAAATATTGTCCAATCACAGCAAATGATTATTATAATTAAATCAATCAATTATCCACCGTCTTTCAAATTTTACAATATTCTCCTCTCACCACCGTCGTCCATCACTATACCTCAAAAAACAACCAAACTATTTTCCAAACCACAAACAACCAATCTCTCAATACGATCCAACTAAAATTCCGACAACCCAATCGATGCAATTTCTACCACGATTTTTATTCCCACCACCGAATCAATCTCAAAAAATCGTCCCTTATCATAAATATTTCGTATTTATTTTTTCCGGAGCGCACTTACTTTCTCAGCCACTTGAACACCCCCATCATTCCCATCATACATGTAGCACACCGATAAACAACACCGATATAAGTTTTCAATACGTATGTAAATACATAAACTAATATAGAACGAAGACTGAAGATATTAACTCGCGTCGTACAACGATGAACGTGCTTTACTGTTTCCCGAGTGGCAATGATACCGGCAAGTTTCCTCGTGACCGTACGACCCAACGAAGTTGTTTCAGTACCTCGGTACGGACCCCCACCTACGCTCGGTTTACTACGATCGCCGGTGCGATTCATTTCCAACATTTCCAATTCCCAATACCTTCACCGAAACTTCTATTGTCGTCCGAGAAAAATATTATTTCGTTTCGGCAACGCGATCGCGATCAGACCCAAAAAAATTGATTTTCAACTTTGTTTCGTTCGAATTTTTTCGTTGACAATGAAACGGACGTAAAAATTTTGCACTTTGATTCTCGATGAGACGTCGGGAGCTCGACTGAACGAAACTCGAGAAATTTTGGAGCAAATTTGTATTGCCTGAATGTCCTTCGTTATGTTTGGGTCGAATGTGTTTTGTGTTTGTATACAAAGTTTTGGGGGGAAACAAAATTTGGCGCAATGGTTTGAAAATTATTTCGTTTGGTTTGGAACTTACCGAATCGATAATTTTGAGCATAGCTTTTATATAATAATAATAATGATGATAAAAATTTTAAAAATAATAATAATAATAAAAATAATAATAATAATAATAATAATAATAATAATAATAATAATAATAATAATAATAATAATAATAATAATAATAATAATAATAATAATAATAATAATAATAATAATAATAATAATAATAATAATAATAATAATAATAATAATAATAATAATAAGAACAATAGTAAAAATAATAATAATAATAAAAATAATAATAATAATGTAATTATATTAATTATATATATTTATTAGAATAATAATTATTATAGAAGGGCAACTATTATTGTAGAGAACAGAGAATTATTATACAGAGAAATAATAATAATAATAATTAATTGTTAATAATAGAGAGGTGCAGAGGGAGGATAATAGTTATTATTTATAATTATATATTATCATTATTTTCATTATTCTCTTTTCAATCAAATAAAAAATTGGAGAAATATTTTCAAAAAAATTATTCCACGTTTAGAATATCATACTTTGATTATGAAATTGATTTAATCACGAGGCGAAACGTCGTTCGAGTTGTCGCAAACTTTTTTGCGAAATTAAGGAAGGATTTCGTAGAGCAATTATTCGAAATTGTCTCTTTCCCCGGTTCGGTTGTGGAATTTCCTGGCGAATCAACGTGGCCGAAGCTTTTTCTTCGAGCGGTGTGTTTCATCGCAATGACGAACGGCAATCAGCGCAATGAGTGATAACAAACAGTAATTACCAGCAATTGAAATCCACGATAATATTAGCGAGATGAAAACTGGGCCACCAGTCGGCGAGTAAGAGCTATCTCTCGTTGCTAATCGTTCAGGAACGAAGCTAGAAGTTTGATTTTTCGAAAGAAAATAAAATACACGGAGTTTGAGTATTCATTTAATATTTTTCTTAATTTTTTTGTTTTGTACAATCACTTCAACGTTGATAATAATTAAATGTTTATAACAAACTTATAACGATGGGGGTATAACATTTTTATTTAGAATCAATTATGCGAATCTAGTGACATTGATTTTTGGAAATAAATTAAATTAATAAATACGTCATCAGAGAGGTCATAGTAATTAATATATTTTAGTAATAGAATAGACTTGAGTATTTTGAGTGTTCGTAAGCCTAGTTTGTGCACCAATGTGTGCTTCGACGACGTCAAGATTATTATAACAGACAAAACAATCAGCAAATTATTAATGCCACGTGATTTTATCGCAATAATTAAAAACAAATAAACAAAAATTAAATAATTTAATGTCCCAGGTATTTTTAACTTTCGATGGAACAATATGGCGAGTATTTTTATGAACGATAAATAAATAAAAAAATTTCAAATATTCTTCTAGGTTCTTAAAAACTATTAACCTTCAAAATTTCGTTTTTCGTTCTTGTATTCGTGTTGTAAAATCTGCAAACTATAAAGTTCATCCAGTTGTGATAATATTTGAAAATAAATAGACAAAATTGAGGAACTTAGCCGTCGAGAATATTTTTTGTTATACTAAAAGAACAATATGGCACGTATTTGTATGAGAGGTCAATTGTGACAATCGATGAATCCTTGCTCTTCTTTTTGGTACTTCACGGAGTCTTCATCTCTTGCTTCACGCAGAACTTGAAAGCTTCCCAGCCCTCGCTCTTCGGTTGCGACTAAAATCATTGGGGAAAAGAAAAAATTATAATTATGAAAATCCGTCGGTAAAACAGATTCAGCCGCGGTCGCGGGCGCCTGGCGAACGGCAACCCGGCGTACGGTGCGGTCGTGCTGGTCGCAAGATGCGTCAAGTGCTTTACGACAAAATTTAACCAGCCGCGATTTATATTTCAATTAATTATCCAATGTAAAAAAATCCAATGCATAAATAATTCGAGTTAAAGTTTTAATCCAATTAAATCCAATCCAAATAATGAAGATTGAGCTAATTATCAGTAGAAACGAATTAAATTACATCAAATCTAATTTTCTCTTGAAAACCCATCAATTTTGTTCAATATTCAAAAGATAATTAAGCAATTCGAGTTTTTCAAACTTTCAACGCAACATTTTCAGATTTCAATTCCGTGAATTAAGAAGGGAGAGAAAAATTACGTGAACCCGATAATTGAATAATCGATTTGATACCTTAAATCCTCGATGTAGCCTGTCTTTCATAATAGCGATGAATTCTTTGTAGGACAATTGTCCATCGCCGTCGGTGTCGAAAAGTGCAAAGACGGTGTCGATAATGTGAGTGGACAGATAAGTCCCGGTGCAGATTTTAACTGCTCGTGAAAATTCGTCTAGAATATTCAGCGATTAGACGTAGCATGACCACATAAAGAAATTCGATAAAATCATAAATAATGATTGGCTAACATTGGCTCATGAATAAATAAAAAATTAAATTTTAACAATGAATGAATCAGAAAAAAAATACGTAAATCAATAAATAAATAATTAAATACATTCATAAATGGATAAATAAAATTAAATGCGATGAAATGGGACTTTCTACCTTTGGAAATTGGATGATCGGCAAGCGTATACATTCTCATAGCTATTGAGAAGTCATCAAGATTGTTCAAAAATTGATAGAACACTCGGAACTCATCGAAGCCGATATCTACTTGGCGATCCGAACGATCCATCATCCTCTCCAAGTACTTGTCGTACCTGCGACGAGTTCCAAATGAAAAAAAAAAAATAATGAATACCCGCTAAAGACACTTAATTCCATACAAAAACATTACCCGTCCTTCGTTCGCGACTTACTCGTCGGTGTCTAGATACGTGAATCTCAACAATATTTTTGCAAAATCAAGCTCGCTTATCGAATTGTGACCCTTGCTGTATTCGTGAAATTCAAGCTCGAGAACTTCGTGCTGAAGATTTTCCATGAATTGACGAAAACCATCGTACTTCAATTCCTTGGTGCCGTCTTTGCCGAAAAAGTGAGTCATCAGAGTCGTGTCCACCGAGTGTCTTCGTTGAAGACCCTTGATCGATGGAACAATTGAATTATCGATGATTAGACTTCGTAATTAAATTGTGGAATCGTCTAAATTCTAAAAAAAAAATCCAGGAATGCATTATTTTGGTCCAATTCAAGTTTTTTACTGGCAATTGTAAATGAAAAGCCAACATTATATTGCCAAATCAATTCCCGAATAGTCAAAATTATGAAAGAAGGAATAATTAATACAAAAAAAGTATTTATTATGTTATCGTGAATTAATTAAAAAAACTATGGTTAAAAATAATTAAAAGCCCGTTTGGTATACAATAAATTGCTGAATAGTCGACATTATGAACGAAAAGGAATTAATCTGAAAAGAAGGAATCAATTATATCCCCCTAAATTAATTGTTAAAAACCAAATGGTATATCTGAAAAAAAATTGAAAAATCGGGCAATCTTCGACATTATTTTCATAAAAAATAGTTCCATATTCACCTGATCGTCGGTAAATTTTTCTTCGCTGTTGTCCTGCGGTTTCTGACTGTTCGACAAATGTTCCAAGTCGGTTCTGTCGTCCAAACCGTGACGTCCTCTCCACGCGTGGCTAAAAATGTTTTCCATCTGCGACCCAGAAAAAAAAAAACCAAACACATCCATAAATAAATATTTCTCCGTTGAAATATCGCGACACGAGGGCACAATTCGACAAGAAGAAGGGCAGGGAAGAGAAGATTTCGTTCACACGTGTTGGTTGAAAAATAGTGAAGACGGGAAAGTTGAGCAGTTCGGCTCGTCGACAATCATGGACGTTTACAGAGTTAGTAGGCTGGAAAAAAAATTCAAACTAATTACACGATAAATACGACAAGTTCGATGGAGTTTTTCGTCACAGGGATTTTGTGCGAAGCCGAGCGGATTCGGGGATGATAGGCTTGTTGGTCCTGTTATCGTACACGTGACTTACGTAAGAATTCGAGACGATTGGTTTCCGTTTGACTTCATTGGCTTCGCGCAGTTTTGCTTTGGTCGCCAGTGCTTCTTCGCTTGGCGCGACAATCGAACGTAGCTAATTCGTCAAAATAATCGAAAATAATAATTAATCTACAAATTCGAAGCGCCGTGATTCGTCGATAACAAAAAAAATGTATTAAAAATCAAAAATAAACGAAAAATCATTCAAAGTTGCTGCAAAAAGTTCGAAAATAAATAACTAAGTAAAAATCAAACATACACAGAAGCATGTTAATAAGCCATTGAAAATAATAAAATTAGAACCGTGCGACGAAGCGAAAAAATATTGAAATATTTTTCTTTTTTCCAAGCCGTGCAATTAATTTTGCTAATTCTGGACTATTGCGAGAAATTGAAAGATGAGATCTAGATAAAAGTCGGTCAATCGTTGTTACGGGATTAAGAAGCGTTCGAAGATCGAGAAAGTTATTGAATTATTCGCAGAATCCGATGCAGACTCATCCACGAAGATCCTCACAAAAATTCATTTCCGCAAGCGTTCTCTTCGGTTTTTTTTTTTTTTTTAGTCTTTCGTTTGTTTTTTTTTCGTTCTTTCTGTAAAACTCACGACTCGGACCGTAAACTCATCCAAATCCCGTTCCTTCAGAGCACCACCGAATAATTTCCGAATCTGTGAAAATTTTTGTGTCTTCTTTTTTTATCTTTTTCATGCACGGAAATAAACCGATTGTCGTTGATTAAATTATTAAAAGAGATAAATAATGATAAATAGAATATTACTGTACAGAGAAATAGCAAAATGACGTCAGAGATATGACAATTATCCACCGAAATTCCGATTCAAATTAGTTCCCGAATCGCAATTGAGATTCGGTGATAAAATCGCGTAGCCGTCAGCCGTAAAATTCCCGTTACGATTAATTACAGTTCCCATAAAGATGTTCCAAGAGGATTCCTGCTGCAGTTGCATAATTATGATAATCCTTTTTTCTTTTCTGATATTTTTATTCGAAGATCTTACCACGAGAAATTCTCTCTTGTCGACTCTTTCATTTCCGTCGGTGTCGAACATGTTGAAAGCGATTCGGAATCCCGTTTGCGGTTCTGAAATCAGAATTGAATTGCCAAAGTGTTAGCGAGATTACGGAATTTCGGCGTGGGATGGAATTTTTGTGATAAGATTGTTTCTTTTTTCTTTGGAAACGGGGGGAGGATTTTTTTTTATTGCTGGGTATTTTGTTGACGAATTTTTGACACATAGAACTCACTCGTGAGGATGGAGAGCAGAAACAGGTATTCCGTATAAGATAGGATTCCTGCAAAAAGAAAATAATATACATTTAAACATATTAGTGAATAGACATTCCGATTTTTCGACGATAATTGTGAGTGCTTTATGCTTTTTGAACCGTCGACGTTCGATAAAAAAACATTGCTACAAACAACGAGAAATAACCTAAATAATAAATATTTATGAATAAGGAATAACAATAATAATAATAATATGAATACATATATCCATAACGAAAAAAAATGAAATATCATTATAATAAATAATAAATAATCGAAGGCTGAGATTTTTCTCGCCGCTCAGATATTTCAAAATATTTTCGTCGCCGCATAGTAGATGTCATTTCATCCGTTCGAGGACCCCAAAAGCGCCTAATTCCCGGAGACCATAAAAAACCGTAAAATCTCCACAAACAAAATAATGAGAAAAACGTCATCGTCGTCATCGTCCTCACCGTCGTCGTCGGCGGATGTGACAAAGAGCATTCACGATATTTGTGGTTTAATAAACTTCAAATAAGAAAATAATAATAATAAACTAATCGCGCGATATTAGAACGATTATACGAACGGAATACAAGACCGCGTCGAGATTTTTTTCCGTCGCATCGTCGAAAAAGGGGTTAAGGCTGCGTCGATAAAAATCAGTCATGGTTCATAAGCCCGAAGGCATCCGACAGAAGTTGTCGGCACCCCGACAACTTCTTGTACGAGCCGCCCGCGAGTTATCTCAATAACTAAGAATTTAGAAAAGAACCAAAATAAATTTTAAAAACAACGTAATATTCAAGACAGTCGGTTTTGATATAAAAAAAATCGAACGTCGAGTCGCGGGTTTAGAGGTTTTTTTTTCTCTGGTTGTAATTTTGGGGTTTGTATGTTGAATGTTCACCTTTGTCCCGAAGATTTCGAAACATGTGTGAACTCCCGTGGCGAAGCGAGGGCGTCGCGTTTCTCATCACCTCGAGCTCCTTGTCCGACAATACGCGTCTCTTGTGCCTGGCTGAAATACGGAATGAACGAATGAACGTCGGTCGTTCGAAAGACCGACGGGAAAAATAGCTTCTCCTTTGGATCAAACGCGGGCGGGAAAGGGTGGGAGATGATTGTATTTACTCAGAAAACGTCTGGAGCCGATCGAACGTCGAGAGACCGTCAAAGGGAGCGAAGAGCAACGGGAACTCGATGACGTTTGTTCGATCTCTCGATACGCGAGCGAGAAAGCCACGTGTGGGAAATCGTTTGAAGGAATTTTTATGGATATCGCAAAAATGTGCAATGAAATTTTTTTGGGCGTATTTCTGTTGGAGAAATATTTGGATTAATATTTTTGAGGGTTGATGAATTGTGTTTATTGATAGATTCGAGATTGTGTGTGTATATTTTTTTATGTGCAGCGGATATTTTATTTTTATGGAGATTATTGTTTTTGGAATTCTTGGTTTTCTTTTTTTGTATTGGTGTGAAATAAAATTGCACGTACGTTTGATTTTTATTATTATTTGTTAATGGAAAAATGGGAACAATAACAAAATAAAGATTTCGACGAGGTATTAGGTTTAAATTTTTCTCGAAATAAAAAACTCTTATTTGGAAAATTTAATAAGCCAGTCGAGCAGGTGTTTGCAAGGATGGACTCACGCCTGGGTTCGGACTCGATTACGCTGTCCAAGAAGTCCTGGGGCGTCATATACAACTGGCCGTCGTACTCGACCGAAGCAAATTTGATGAACCTCCTTTCTCTCATCGTCAGTCTCACCGCTTTCTGAAGTTCATCGTCGCGTTGCTGAAAATTATAAAAAAATTATATTTATTTATTCATTGTTTCATATAAAAATATTTTTAGACAACAAATGCAAGCTCGAAGGATTTTTATTGATAGAGAAATAAGATGTAATAATAATAATCTCGGCGTCAGAATTGTCACAGAATCATTATCTCAATTTCTCTCAGTGTCAAACCTCGTCGGAGGTGAGAGAGGGGAAGCTGTAACCGTACCGTGTCAGACGAGATGAAGCAATGAGCCGAGAACAAGAAAATGGTGATTGTTACGTCAGCGGCCGAGTGACAAGCGATTGCCTCCTCGATTTACACGAGCGAAATTGCGAATTCGCTGGACGACAAATTTTGTGAATTCTCGCAGTGCTTTTCGGGCTTTTTGCCAATTTAAAGTGGGAATAGACATTTGCAACAGCCGGGAAATATTGTAAATTCGTGCAACAAAATATTTGACGCCTCGGACGATTGTTGGGTAGCCCCTTTCTCACGCACATCGACGCGGAGGGTCTCAGCAAGTTTTGATTGATCAGAAATTCGTGAACAATCCACGGAATCAATATTTTATATAATAGATCAACTATTGATCGACTGAATATTATATAAATATTATGACAAGAATAATTAATTCGAACACGTAATTTTGTGACATAAAAAATTGATGGAAAAATTAATTTTACGTAACGAACGATATCGCGATTTGTAAAATTAATTTTTTCATCACTTTTGACTTCGTAGAATTTCGTGTGACAGCATTTCCAAGTAGATAAATAATAAATAATAACTGATAAATAATAAATAATGAATAACCCAAACACCCTAAGATCCGACGCAAATATCTCGTATAAAAATTCCATCGAAAAAAAAAAAAAAATCGACCTCTGAAAAAGCTTCTCGAAACTCGAAGTACGATAAAACGAATGAACGTTGAAAGTTCTCGTGACCGCCGCGGGCTCCGATTAACGCCCAGGCCTGTCGTTCGCTCCGGACGCGAATAAAACAACACAACCCGGCGTGCACTTACGATTCACCCGAGCTCTTCACCAACCCAGGGGTTGGAGTGAGTTCCTCATGGTGAAACATTGCCGAAGACCGGTGCAGCCGTGGAAATAATGCGACGTGCATACGTGTATATAAAACATGCATAGATATATTTGTATTTACACGAACGAAGTACACATACTCGACGTACGAGAATACCGCGCCAAGTTGTTAGAGCTTTTGCAAGCTCAGACGAGGAGAATCCTCCTACGAAGTCGTAAAGGATTGACAAGAGAAGTACCGGTCGGCTTCCTCGCCCACTGAGACAACCGACGACGACGACGACGACGACGAGGAACAACAACGACGACGTCGTCTCGAGTCTCTGGTCGCGACGAGTTTTACGAGTTCGCAAACCCACGAAACAAAACAATTTACAACAAAACCGTGAGCCAAGAAAAATGGAAAAGAAAAATAATTGAAAGAATTTTCAAGCGCACGCGTCTGCATTGCGGAGTGCGCTGGAAAATTTCTATTGCAGATCCATTTCTACGTAGACCTCGCGTGCATGTACGACAAGCCACGAGTGGTCCAGCGGTGTCGTCACGAGGCGCAGCATCACGGGAAAAGATAAGAAAAGAGAGAGAAAGAAAGAGAGAGAGAGAGATGGAAAGACGGACATTGAAGCTACGTCGAGATGCACTCGACCCACTCGATCGTCGTAACATTATGTATTGGGGCTCGCGAGACGACGTAAGAAACTCAAAGAGAGAAAATGAAAGAGAATAGACGAAGTGAGAGAGAGAAAGCAAACGTCCTCGTGGATCTAAATCAACGCGAGTTTGACTCGCGCGAGAGTTTTGTTGGCTCGTCGCAAGCCTCGGGACGTTTGAAGGTACAAACCATTCGTGCAAATGCACCCCGGGAAGAAGGGTAAACAGAAAGAAAACGACGTTGAAGAGAAGACGAAAAAGCGGGTGAGGTGCAGGTGGCTCGATCGGATTTAAAAATAAAATTTGACCGAATCGGCGGGGCTCGCGTTCGTCTTCTCCGCCTGTCGTTCGATCACGGCCTGATCGATCCATGTACATATATACAGGATGTCCCATTTGAGAGAGGACAGTTGAAGAACTCTTCGGAGGAGGGAGAGACATGAAATGGGTCAGATGAAAATTATATATGGGCGATCTGCAGATAAATTTGACTCTTGCTTCTGAAGTTCTAACGGATCAAGATCATCAATATTAAAAAAAATCTTCATCGATTTTCATAGACATATATTCCAAAATATATACGTGGTGGAATTGGAAAGCCGTTCGACTTCAATTACTATTCGTTAGCCTAATTGAAGTTTAACTCCTTTTTAACCTCGAAATACACAATTAAGTAGGCTTATATTATACAGAGAGAGAAAAACAATTTTGACGATGCTGCACGTCAGTCCGACAAAACTTTCGGCAGCCTCTCGCCGCTGTGTTTATCCAACAAACGCATTTATTTATACGCGGGACGAATAAATCGCCCAAGTGTCATTTATCGACAGATGCACATCGCAGCTTCCCCATCTATAATAATGGCATAGTGCAATGGGCGTGGCATCTTTTATTCAACGACTCTTTTCCGGCTGAGATATATCAATCGAAACTGCAACTTGGAAAAATACCTTTGCCATTCTATTTCGAGAAATTTTATTGCGTTACTCTCGCCAAAGTACGCACGGGCGGGATCAACGAAGGATAAATCAAATACGTATTTCAAAATTATGTACGAAACTCATCCAAGTGAAAATGTATCGAATGGGTTATGCAGGAAGAGTTTAAAATATATTCAAGATATATTTAGAAAAAAAAATGTATATTGATTTTTTTCTAAACTATCGAATCAAAATAGAAATTATAAAGATATATTTTAAAAAAATATAGCTTTTTCTAAATATATTTGTATAATAAATAGTACGGATAGAAAATTATATATGCTATATATTATATATGTCTATGGAATTATATGCAAGCCAAAAATAAATCTCAAATATCTTATCATTACCTCGTCGGAATATGCTTCTAATATTTAAACCAACGTCGAAATTTAATACATTTAATATTTAAAACAAAATTAATTCAATAAAAAAATGTATCAGAGATATTGAACCGAATTGAATGTCCTCGACGCGTGATATTCATTTCGAATCTATTGCCTCGTCTTCGGAGACGTGCCAGAGACGCGGCACTCGTCCGAGAATCAACGAGACCGTCTCGGGATTTGATCGGACATTATGAAAACATTTGCGCGAGCTTGTTCTCAAACGTTCGTAGGACGTTTTATTTTTCCTAACGCGCCGAGCGATTTAACGAGGGCCGAGAGGCGCCATATGTGGAAGGAAAAGAGCAACAGCGAGATGGAGACGGAGCGAGAAGCTGCGAGGCAATTACCGGAGGTGCCGCGCTAGTCTTTTAAGACAGTTTGGCGCAAGGATAGCCGAGGGTCTAATTTATGCATCGAGACTCGGGGAGCGAAATGCTGCCGGTGTGTGGTACAAGCGGCGACCGCGGATCAACGAAGGTTCTCTCGCGCGAGAGATCCTGGATCGAGGATCACGCTGGGACGTGTGCGACGATCGAGAAGAAAATATATATAAATGTGTATGCGTGTGTATTATTCGGGTGGTTTTCATTTGGGCGATCTTCGAATTATAATTGCGACACGGTCGCAATCGGTTCTAGAAAAATGAGAATAATGCCAAGCCTAGTTTTACTTTGCTGGACCAATTCTTAGTACGCGCGGATGCGAGACGAAACTTCCCGTTTAAGATACATACCATTTTTTTATTAATCGGTGTTATTAGATTGGCAGGGCGACTAATTATTTGTGGAAAAATCTAGTATCGTATGGAATTTATGGGTATGGCTTTGGCGCAAAAAATATAGATACATGGGTCGTCTCATGCCACGTTTAGAGGGATTTTCTGACGATTATTATCTGGCTTAGACAAATTATTTGGAAATAACGAGAATATTGGAGAGACTCGGGGCCCCGCATTGTTTGTGGTTGTTTGAGGAGGTTATGCAGGGTGTTTTACATCTATTTGGGAGGCTGGAGCCCCGAGATACCCAGATATTGAACATTATTTTAATAAATTGGATGATAATCGTCGGAGGAAGCGTGTAAACGTGGCATGAAATTACCCATACATGCATATTTTTTTCGTGAAAGTAAAGTTCATAGTAGTTACATTTCTATGGTATTAGATTTTTCTATTAATAATTGGTCACCGGCTAAATAACATTACCGAACAATAGAAAAATTGCATATATTTCAAACGAAAAACTTCACCTTAAATCCGCGCGTACCAAGAATCGTACTACAAAAGTCAAATTAGGCTTAACATTTTTGTTATTTTTTCTGGAATCGATTAAGACCCCGTCGGAATTTAAATTAAAAAATTACCCGAATAAGAACCACCCCATATGCTATGAATACATACATGCTATACGTGTGTGTTTGTATATGCAATGGGTTTGGTACGTAGGCGATAAAACATGCCTACCACGTCGTGTCGTGGACGGGCCAACGATAAAACGTCGGAAAAACGTGTGAATTGAAAAGAAAAACGAGAGTCCGCGAGATCTGACATTCGTGTTCGCTCTAATTGACACTCGATTAATTTATTGAGCTTGGACGTTTGTCGCGCCCGCATCCGCGGGAGATAGGGGGGGGGGGGGGGGGGGGTAATATAACGCGGTCAAGGTAGCTCCACGTGGGGTTTCGATAAATTAAGTTGATCGATCGCCCGAGTGCGACTTGCGTTAAATATGTAATTTATATTAAATATCTTCGGTGATGGCTTTTTTTTAGAGTTTTTTTTTTCGTCAGATGGAATGTTTGCGAGGTGCAGATCGTAATCTGTGAACATGATGGGTGGAATGTGACGGAATGAATATGATAAATATCTGCTGAATAAATGAATACGATAATTATGATAATTATTGGTTGATAATTTATTTTTATTTTTCTTTCTATTTTTTTATTATTTTATTATATGATTATTCTTATTTGTAATTGATTATTTATCGTATTTTGTATGATAATACAATAAGTATAATAAATATGAGAGATAAATGAGACAAGGTCTCTTCCGGCTGTGAAATCACTTGCAATCGTTCTTTAAATCCTATCTCGTCAAGAATTATCGACCAATCTACGATTCAGCAAGAATTATCAAAATAATTACATAATAATTATCTCAATTAATTAATAAATAAATATCAATCATCTATAAATTATTATTTAAAGACTGAAGATATAAAAATTGTACCACTAAATATTTTCCAAATAAATATCTCCCAATCACTCACAACATGTCGGCGAATCAAAAAATTGTTGAACATCGATGCAATACAATTTCCGTACGCAAACGTTGTAACAATTTGGAGAATTGTCCAACGAATTCCGAAGCCAACGAACGTGTCGACATGGATCTCACGAAGCTGGTTCATACAAACGAGCACGATGGGATTTCGCTGCGGGTGTCGTCGCGTGGCGCTGATTTTCTCTGTCGCATTCGTTCGGTTTTGACCCATGCGACGTCATAAATATGTCCATAGTCGCGCCGTGGGCGTGTGCTCTCGAGGCGGGAAGCTTTTGCTTTTCTTTTTCCCGATTCTCGTAGAAAAAAAAAAAAACATAACGAAAAAAATGTAAAATAAAATAAAACATAACATATCTCGTCACATCGTTGTCGCTGCGGTTGAGGAATGACATACGAGCCTTAAGGTATATATTGCGCGTGATCACAAATCTCTCACCGAAACGCAGGGGCGGGTCGCACCGAACCGCGAACGATCTGATCATCTCGCCGGTTCTCGGGGCGACTCCCACGATTCGACAAATCTGGCCAATGTCGGCGAAACAATGTCCCGGGGATTTCGACGGATAAAGATCTTGCGTCTCTCACAAGTGTTTTGCTCGACGCAAGTATGTTCGAGGTCTCGTGGTTTTCAGTTTCTTCGGTCATGGAAAGTAAAACCAGCCGGAATCGGCATTGAGATGGCGGAGAAAAAATTGGTGGTGAAAGTTATTAAAATTTTATCGCAGAAAATTGGATTTATATACTCGTATAAATTGGCAATTAATTATTATTTTTATGATCAGTATAAATTTAATCTTTCCTTATTGCATTTTGTCTCAAAATTCCACCAGAAAAATTTGACAACGATAATAATAATAATAATAATAATAATATCGTTGCATGAAAAATTTAAAATATATTATATCTATCATTTTTATTTAAATGTTATCATCCTAATTTAATCATTATTTTATTGTATTATTCTTACGACGTCGATGAGCCCGAACAATTTATTAACTGTCTGGCCATAATGAATTAATTGTTTTCTCAGCGGTTGACGATGAGCCACGAGCTCCTGAATTTATGGGGTGCCGTAAGTAAACTAATCCGTTCATCCCTAAAATTCCCGAACCGGCTTTGAAGCAGCTGCTGCGCTTGACGAATGGCCTCGAAAAAAGAACGGAAAAAGGGATAGATATCCTGTAGCGAGACATTTTTGGAAACACATCCAACATTCGTTCGCGGGTGATTCTCGTGTTATTTATTATCTATTTATTTTACCATCTAATGACTCACCCATTGTCAAGAAGGTAGAATTTTACGATAAATTTTAAAATCACAATCAGAATCTATTTCAAATCATTTCAATTCTATCTTCGTTTTACCGATTTTATATCGATTCGATAGATTTTCTAAAAACAATTATTAATCGATAATCAATCATCAAATATTAAATAGTTCCATCAAAATTTTTCTCTCATCGATTTCAGTATATTATTTCAATGGAATTTCACGCGATCTTGCGTGATCCCATTCCGCCCCGACACGTGAGCCGTTCGATAATAAAAAATCGGCTTACGGCCGATTTTTATCGGACGACCATCGTCTCAGTTTCACGGAAATTTCAATCCGTTCAATATTCAATCACCATCGCACGGAGCCAGATTTCTCCTTCACTGCGAAAAACCCACACGCACACATACGTATAAAGATATAAAAAAATATATAGATGTACGTTGAAGCTGGAAGCTGTGCGTACATTCGACGCAAAGTCCGGGCCGTCATCACCCGGAGGATTCCGAGAGGCGAGACGCGTCGGTTCGAAAACGCGTGTGCGTAAATCGCGCGCGGTCTCCGCGTGATGACAGACGCGCGAAAGGTACATTATGCTAACCGCTGCTCCCTCTCATTATCCCTTTTATTTCACAATTTTTTTTTTTTTAATCCGTTCATTTTGTTTTTATATTTTTTGATCTTATTTTTTCCTCGCAATCTCGTTAGTACCGCGGAGGCCTGAAGCACACACAGAGCGTGTCAACATCACACTCTGAAGCAGGGATGGGCATTGGTTCGATGAAATTGGGTCTAAAATAATTTTTCAATCGTATAACTAAGATTAATTATTTATTATGGACCAATGAAAATTTTCAAATTTATAAATATTGTTACAAATAATTTCAATAAATTATTATTGTGTCTTACAATGGATTCTGATATTTGATAGGAATTATCATTTATGATTATTCAGTCATGATTGTATTATAAATACATTTTTATTGAATCAATGGCGATTCGTGCTTTGAGATGCGTGCATGATTTTCAATGCCGAGCCGGCTGGAATTTGACGCAACGATGTATCAATAAAACACGCGATCCCGCGGTGCCGTGCGTTGCACCGGAAAAATTTCCGAAGCGCGGAAAACTGGAGATTCGTGGTGAATTTTTCCTGCCGGCTAACGCATGGACGAACCCATTGATGGACCGAACGACCGGATGCTGATGGAGACAAAACATTTTTTTTCCTCAATTTTTTTTTTTACATTGAAACGCTGCGATGGTTGTAGGATTGTGGCTACACCGATGTATTCCGGAGCGTGATTGCTGCATACACATACAGGGTGTTGAAAAAAAATGAATCTACAACTTTCAAGAATCTGAGAATGATTATAGAGTCTGTATTTAGCATACGATTCGGAATGGCTGGCATCGGGTAGGTCTCGGAATCCCGAATCTCATTCGGCCGAAAACCATCTTCACGCGGTACAACGCGTGAAGCGAGCTACGCCACTATATCTATATATGCGTTTTCGGCAGAATGAGATTCTGGATTTTGAGACCTACCCCTGGCATCTTGTATGTATAGATTTATTAATGACCACAGATTTCATAATAATTCGAATCATATAATAATAATTTTTTATAATTATTATAATGCAATATGGAATATAAAATAAATAAAAATATTAATATGTATTGTATGAATATCACGGCTGGCATTTTTGGTACATTTAAAATAATAATAATAATAATAATAATGGCATATAATGTTAGATAATAATCATAAAAACACTAGATAATTTTTTTTCGCGGCACCCGGTATAAATGTGCATTTTTTTCTATATTTCAATGTAGTTCTTTTCGTGATCGTAAAATCTATATCCGCAACATCATAGTTCGGATCATGGTTGACCCGTAATTCCGGCAAACAATTATCCGCATGGAAATTTCAATTCAAAACCTTTCGACGACTCTTTGTCATTTTTTTCCATTTTTTCCCCTGTCAACAATGCTCCAGCAATTTCGAAATTTCACACACCGTTATGATAAACAAGGTTGTGTACAAACGTGCGAAGTCCCCAATTTGAATAATGCCGATGCATCGGAACGTTAATGTTCGTGCATTAAAGATAATGCTCGTTGTAGGTCCGTGTCTGCACCGAGAGTGCGATACGTAAGCTCCAATTGGCTCAATCATTCTACCTCTGCTTCTGCTCCTCTTACCGCACACATTTTTCAGTGCATATGCTTAAACGTGCAACGTTATTCAACAAACCCTGCGAGAACGTCAGGCGGGAGGGGAAAACACTTAAAGCGATGGGTGAAATATTTCTCTTGTCGATTTTCTTGTAAACAAACTTTTTTTGTTAAAGTTTTTTTCGATTCATGATTTTTTTATGCATGTCGATAATTCGAATCGCACTTCTTGTTGATATTAGTTGATTCGACAATGTTCAAAGTACATTTGAGAATTTTTTTAATTCGATCGCATGGGTACATTCAAAATGGCGGGCAATCAAAGTTGGTTGAAGAGTCAAATTGAGAGAAAAAATATCGAATAAAATTATGTTATCATAGCTTAAAAAACCATTAAAATCCCTCAATTCTCCGGCAAGCAACTCAATATAACCCCTTAAGAAGGCGTGAATCGCATCGTCTCTCACGATCGTCTTGCAAAGACATCATCTCCGTCGCACTCTCGGGATGTGCGTCAGCAGACCCTGCAGACAAGTTTTGGCAAATCGTTTCGAGCGTTTTCTCTCGTCGACGATCCGATCGTGTTTGATTCGCCATGCCAAACCTCATTCGCGGGCTTTTGAATACACAACCGCCGAAGTCTCGAAGTGTTATAAATTCGCGGTGACTGAAACGCTCAGCATCGTCGTCGTTGTCGACATCGTTGTTGTTGTTGTGACTAAACGTGTATCGCCCGAATCATCGGCTATGTATGTACTTAAGTAAAACCGGCCAAGTGTCTCAAAGAGATTGTCGGTGTACAATATCCGACGGTCTCGCGTACACGTATTCCGGGGCTTCTGGGGCTCGCGGGCTTCCGAGGCGGTAGCCGATTACCCGTCCGACGTGAAATTGAAATCCGATAACAGTGCTCCGAGCAACGCGCGCCGAACCCGTCAATTGCTCTCGGTGCATTTGCATTGGAATCACCTGAGAACGATCCACCGGCTTCGGCTTCCTCGACGATTTATTCACACCCCAACTTTGACTTTGAAAAAAACGATCTCCACTCGATCTTCTTGCGACGCGATTTATAACGTCGTATTGTAGATCGGGGATGGGAATTCGTTCAATTCGAAATCTATTCGAAATACTTTTTTATATAAATAAATATGATTAATTATTATGCGGTGATTAAAATTTTTTCATTTTCGCGATTGGTGATAAATAATTTGGATGGATTATTGTTTTTGAAATGATTCTAATGTTTAGTGGCAATTGTAATTTGTGGTAATTTAGTAATGAGGGTATGATGAATACATTTTTATTGAATAAATGAGATAAATAAAATTAATTAGGTGCAGATAAATGCATAGGTGGTCATATCAGATTGCTGGGCTTGTGATTGAACCCAAGATAGAAGTTTTGTTGTGTCAACGGATTACTGTTCTCGCGATGCACAGCTGATCACTGACATCGACTGGTAAAGAGCGCAATTGCACATCGGAGAGAAATTCGATGACAACGATAAGGACGATAATGGTAGTGTTTTGAGATTATCGGGATTACTTCAGCTACTATGGAATTTGGCTCTGAGACACACTCGTGTGTATTTGCCTCCTTGGCAAATTGTAGACCTCTTGAGACAAACCTGATCATTCTGTATTGTCGATTATGGTATATGATATTCACGCCCTGCATACGTTTCTGCTGCGTTCACGTTGGCTCTGTCATTTTACTTTATTCAATTTGCAATTTATTGAAATGCTTGTCATAACTTTTTCTCTGGTGTTTATCTCCAAAGAATAATAATTTGAGGAAATATCTCAGAAACCCATTAATAATCACAGAATGCTATTCACTCTAATTTATGATAGTCACAAAAAAAAATTGCACAAATTTTCTAAATTATATAATTTTTCATAAATTATATGATTTTTCCAAATTATTATCTCGTTCCCCATGCATCAATTAATTCAATTTTCTTTGTCCCTCTTGCACATACGACAATCAAATTTTCCACAAGTACTCGCCCAAAAAATCATCAATTTTTCCAATCGACGTAAAATTCAAGAAAATAATCGTCCCCAAGACGCTTCGTAATTCGAACGAGCTAAAATCAATTTCCGGGACTGAGGAGGGTTGAAATGTCGGCGATAGTTGCGTCGATGGGGTTCACGGTGCCGTCTTTCAAAGTCTTCCTGTATTACCGGAGCATCGGTGGGACACTTTCAGTACACTTGGCAAAGTGTGTCACAGAGACAAGCTCGGCTATTAATAGCCGGTTGGCGATGGGTGACTAGAGACCGGACCGACACCGCAGCGACAGTCGATTCCGGAACGTAGGTCTCGAGAGAATGACGTCGAGACGGAGACGGTGTCGACGAACCTGCGGAATCGTGAGCCGCATCGCGACCAACCCCGCGGGGCGAGGGAGGAGGGGCGAGAACACTTTCATTCATCGGACTATCGACGGAGCCGCGCGCATCGCTCGATTCCGTACGACGTGGGGGAGGCCGAGGGGGAGAAGGGTGGCATCGTCGTGTCTGCAACGTCCCAGAGCGTGGCACCGATTAATAAAAAATGGAAAAAAAATTATTTCCGACTTTGTTATGTCTGAATAATTATTTTTGTTTGATGACATTGCATCGATGAAAATTTAGGTTTGGTTTTTTTGATAATTTATTTCGATTGATTGGAAAATTTTTGGTGTGTGGGAGAAGAGAAAAAATATTATTGTCAAATCTTGCTTCCCCTGTCGAGGCGAAAAAAAATTGATTGATTAGAAATGAGCGTCGATTGAAAAATGATTGATTAGAAAAATCCTACCGGGTGGAAAAAAAACCAATCGTTCCGCTTCGCCGCGTAGGAAACTCAATTTATCCTTGATTTTGTACCGCCATCGATCAGACAATGACCCGACCGATAAGAAAAATAGAAAAATGAAACAACTTCCCCACTATTGTCTAATTTTCATGACAATTTTTTTCTCAATTCTTCATATTTCCATAATTTTCCTAACCGTGATGTTGCTGCACCATCGACATCCGGAGATAAGAAGCACGTGACGCATGACTCATGCGACACACATTCGTACAATATATATCCGTACAATAATCCACAGATGAGATCGCTCTTGTTACATCGATGGCGTGTACGTCGCGTCGCTTGGGTGGTCTTTAGAATGTTTATTCGTTGATCGTTGGATGACTATTGAGTCCGTTCGTGGGAGTCATTGACGACTCCTCGATGGGCCCTAAGCGGCTCGGACAGTCCCGCACAAACGCGCGCACACACACATACGCACGGACAGAGAACGAGAGAGAGCGTGAGAGAGAGAGAGAGAGAGAGAGAGAGAGAGAGAGAGAGAGAGAGAGAGAGGGAGGGAGAGAATCTCAGAGGACTGGCGTTGATCCGAGTCACCGATAAAATCAACCCTCTCGATATGCGAGACCAAACCTCCGATGCTACATGCACATAGCTCACCACGATCTTTCGGTATAACGTTACGTGATCGTGGTGGATAGTTTCAGCTGGACCCACGCGAGATGTTTGTTTTTTTTTTTTACGAATCCAAGAGCTCGGGACGACGACGACTGCGCGCTTTGTCGCGCCACGGTCGTTATATCTATACCACATATATACGTATATATTTGGTAAAACCTTGTAGCCTTATTAGTCTCAATGAGGAAGAGTTCGGGGGATTCTTTCGTGAACCCGAGATACACCCGACGGATTTCCTCGAGAGATCGTAGATCGTGACTATAAATCGCAATTTTATAGCGGCAACGGGGTGAGAGGTTGTGTGTGTGTTTTTTGGTTTTTTTTTTTCAATTTTTTTTTTATTGCGTAGGAGGGTTTGTAGGAGGTTGTAGAGTTGCCGAGTGCTGCTGCGTGGAAATCAAGTCCCTATTGTATTCCGCGGGTAAAGCGGGAGGGCGGGAGGGGGGTTATTTTCATCAAGAATTGATTTTCTATCGTATGTAATGATTGATATCTGCGATTTAGGTACTTGTTTCTCTGTAACACCGACGCAGAAGTTCAAATTATTATTATTTTCATTATTATTATTATTCTCATTCTTATTATTATTACAACTAAATTGATTTTTGCGTATTTTTTACCTTCAAACTGATATATAAATACCGTATGAATAATAATAATAACACAATCCAGATAACAAATGATCAATATAATATATTCTTTATCTATTTTGTATAATATTTATCAGCAATATTTTGAAACATAATGAATACAATAATACATGTAATAAAATTATTATTATCATTATTATTACACATAAATTGCTCACCCGTTTTTTTTTCAATGCACTTCACATTATTTTACCTTGAAATAAATTGAGAATATAATTTTTTTTTTCTCCATTCAAATTCGCCAATGAATTTTGATAAAACATCGAAACGCTTGCGTAGATCAGCCCGAAGGTAAAACGTTCGATCCGTAAGCAAGTGGGTCCTAAATTATCGCACCGACGTCGGTTAGTTACGCTGATTGCGAATTGCAACAAGCGTCTCCGTTCGTACAACGAAAACGCAAAAGAAACGAGAAAAAAATTAATTATCTCGAAATTTATTTCTAAACAAGCGTGAAATTAGCGTCGAACGGGGTTTCGTTGCGTGAGTCAGGTGCGCGTGGGTGGTAAAAGACCCGACGAAGGAGAATCTGCGTGAACGCGCGTGTTACAGGGCTATGAATCAAAACGAAAACAATGCGGTATAATTGAATATTTGAGGGTCCATAATGATTTAAAGAATCGCCATGGGCGATATTCCACGTGAGTGGTCGTCCTCGTTGTCGTGTCCGTCGAGATTGTCCGTTGTTTTATCGAACGTCGGTGCTTCGTACGCCGGTTAGGGTACATTCGCGTGGTGAGTTTGCCGAACACCGGCGACGGCGGTGGTGGCGGCGGCCCCGTAACCCTATAAATAATAATTTCGGCTGGATGCACTCGACGTATGTGCAGCCGGCAGCAGCAACAGCGGCGACGGCGGCAATGGCATCAGGAGCATCATCAAGTCCGATGAGAAAACGTTCGCGCCTTCACGGGGAAAAAAAATCTTAAATCAAAATACCTCGATTCGCGCTTTATATGCAGAGAGCTTCGCGCCACAAGCGCGCAGAGTAAATACACAAAAAAAAATTCATAAAAAAATAATGCATAAATAAATAAATGAGAAAAAGAAGGAGTAGAAGTAGAGTCTGATACACGAGTAACGCGAATCGAGGATGCGGGACACGTAAGACCGGAGAGAAACGTGTACTCAACACCTCTGGGGGGGAAAGAGAAATCAAAAAAAAAATAATTAAAAAAAAATGATAAAAAGTAGAAGAATAAATAAATAAAAATGAAGAAAAAATATGGGATGGTTCGAACGTAGTAAAGAGAGCGAAGCGAGGTAAATCGATAATGCGCGAATATAACCAACCGCGCCGTGGGGGTATATATATCGAGGATCAACGATTATTCGTTCTTTATAATCCGGGCTACGGGAGGTACGTCCTCGTCCTCGCCGTCGTCGTCGTCGTCGTCGCTGCGACGACGTCTTAGGAGTCGATCGAACGATTTATCGTTGATCCTTTGCTTGGATGGGTGCGCGCAGATGCATGCGCGTGGTCGATCGATCATCCGCGAGTCTCTCGATCTCGTCCACGTTCGTTATTTCCATCTTTCTCGCTCCTTCGCGGGTTATCGCGGTCCTGGCGAGGAGGACGGTAATAGCCGATCGTTCCACGGCACACACACACGAACACGTACGTGATCTTCTCTCGCTGCTGCTGCGCGTCGAGGCATTCACGTGTGGGAGGAAGTTTCGACGCGAAAGACCCATTAGTCAATGGTGAACGACTCGTCAAACGAGAGGACGGGAGAACGACGAGAGTCACGTTGCACGGCGAAGTGATAACGGACTTTGATTCTCGTGGAAGAATCGTTACACGGCAAAGACCGGGGTCAGTTAGGTCAAATGTTATTCAAGCGGGGTAAGAATAGAAAATTATATTTGGATGCAATTGGAAATTTTTATGATTTGTTTTTTGTTGATCTTTTGCAAGATGGAAGTGAATAATAATAATGATTACTATTAGCATATCATTCTTACTATAATAACAATAATAATAATGATGATGATAATAATAGTAATAATAATAATAATGTTGTTATTATTATTATCATTAATATTAATAATATTAGTATAATAATAATAATATTATTATTATTATTAGTATATAATAATAATAATATTATTATTATTATTATTATATAATAATAATGACATTATTATTATTATTATTATATAATAATAATGACATTATTATTATTATTATTATTATTATTATTATTATTATTATTATTATTATTATTATTATTATTATTATTATTATTATTATATAATAATAACATTATTATTATTATTATTATTATATTATTATTATTAATTTCTTACTCTTTTATGGCTAAGTGAGTACATTTCAGGGATCAAATAGAATATATTCGAATTTTTCTCAGATCGAGTGACTCGTAGAGACGATAAAATATATTTTCGTCGTCCATAGTTAGAATTCAACTTTTCAATTTATTTGTCCCAATTACTTCTTCAATTCATCCATTTATTCTGAATTAATCAATCGACTCGTTCATTAATTTTTCAAAAAAATACCTAACGAATCATCGTCGAGGTCACACAACCTCGACGATGAGCAAATCTACCCGACTCAAAACGCCCCGGTCACCCGTCGAACAATTTTCCGAAGAGCAACGACTTACCTCATTATCACGCGATGCAACTTACGCCCGATGATTCAGATTGTCCGATGACGTTATTAAAATTGACGTGGATAATGGACGTTGTATTCAATACTCCTCGCGAAACATCGACGTGCTAATGGAACTGCGAAAGCTCCGGGCGGTAACGTCAAATCGAGTTTGAGTTTGATATCATACGCCGAGGGCCAATTTCCGGTCAAAGACTCAAAGCCACACAGAATGTGGCTGCATGAAACGTCGCTAGGGCGTGTCTGCCAAGAATTCGACGAGAATAGAGAGGTCTCGCGGACAATTTCGAAAGGCGATGGAAACCCAACGACGAGGAGTCTTCTTGAGGTCGACGAGTCGAATTCTCATCGGCTAAGGGATCATTCATCGAAGCGGAAGCCTTTGGTTGTTTGGTTCGTTGGGTTTCGATGCTGAAGAGGTAGCCGAGAGAGGAATACGTCGTCTCTTATTTTCCGACGAGGAAGACTGAAGAGAAATTATACCTCGTAAGTGCGACACAACTCGTAGCACGATTTTCCACTCAGGTCTCGCGGACTCGCGACCCTTGCGAGGTGGTGAAGCGTCTTTGGATGAGCTGTTTCCGTTTCTAGTTCGGTTTGTCGGTGCGGTTGTCGTCGCGATCGAGGGATCGTTTTGAGTAATGCGATGAGTTCGAAACAGGGATATTGTTCGGCGGGATGGATTGAATAATGAGGGGTGAGAGTGTTTAGGTGGATCTCGAGTATTGAATGTTTGATCATTATTATTTGGGGATGGCGCGAGGATTGATGGGTTGTTGATGTTGATAAGAGAGGTGAGAACTGTCGGTTTTAACTTGGTTTTGACGTGGAACTGGTTCGTAGATACCAGCATTCTAGTATCGTAGAGATAAGGTAGTGATTAATAATTATTCATAATTATTGATGGGATTAAAAAATTATTAATAATTATTCGGGGCTGGCTAGAGACCAGCAGTATTCTACATATTACTCAGAAAGGTAGATACTATCGATTCTGACGTAAATTTGCCCTGGAACTTATTCCTAGATACCAGCATTCCACATCATACGGGCCTGATAATAATTAAAAATTATCAATATTAATTCGGGCAATACTATAAATAATCAATAATTATTCCCATAGTTAATGATTATTTATAATTATTAAGCGATAACTAGAGACCTTTTTTCGACATTATCCTCACGCAGATAAGAACTTATCGACAAAATCGAATCAAGTTCCAATAAAAAATCTCTTCCTCCCCAAATCCTCATCACGAAATCTCCCAGTCCAAAAATTCAACAAATTGAAACGACTCTAATAAATCGATTAGTCAATCACTCCCAAAATTTTCAAAATACACATATCCGTCCCATCCCAATTTCGCCCCCGTGTCGTCTTCAAATTTCGTTGATCCCATTTGGCTCCCCGTTGGCTCATACAGATCAAAAGAGGGATTCGCGCGATAATCGGGTGTTGCTGATGCCTCTCCCTGACGAAGGAAAAGCTCTCGGGTTGCACGTTCTCGACGCTTGTTGCTCGCCTCTCTCACGCGCGTCTCCGACGCGTACGTTATCGCCGAGGCGGCTTCGTCCCGAAAGGAGTTCAAGCGTTCGGCAGCGACGGGCCACAGGGCGGAGAAGAGAGCGAGGGGTTGGAGGGTGGTCGAAGGTGGAGGAGAGAAGGCAAGTCCGCACGGCGAGTCCCCGGAGGCAACGAAAACTGGTAAAGAGCGAAGGAGACTCCGAGCCGCCCCGACTCGGAGGCGCGAGAAAAGAGAACAAAATAAATTGTCGACAAGCACTGCAGATATAAGTATGTATATGTATAACGACCGGGACGTTTCTCGAGCCGAGAGAGGGAAGAGTGCGGGAGCGTCGGATTCGTCGTCTCGGGCACGTCTGCCGATGTACCTGACTCTACCTACTGATAAATGCTACTACCATCACGTCCATCCGACCGGAGGCAACCCATGAAGAGTTTGGCAACTCCTCGTTACTTTTGAATTATTATTTGTTGGTTCAGTTTTTTTTTTCTTGCGGATAAAATTTATTTGGTGCCGAATTTTATCGTTCGCGATGATTTGATTACAGAATTATTATACAAAATTGATTCCATGATTTAATGGGAAAAAATCCTATAAATAACTATAAGTAGCTGTGTTCTCGCGAATTCATTGAATCTTGTAATGTCATTGAATATTCAATTTATTATTACTATTATTATTAATATATATTCTACTATTATATTATTACTATTAGTATTACTATTATTAGTATTTGCTACAATTTGCTATTATTATTCACTATTTTATTATTGATGTTTCCTAAAATTGACTATCATTATTATTATTAGTATTTTAATATTTTATTTCTTTCCGGCTTTCTCGGACGAATGCTCAAAGTCGACAACGTCAATAAATATAGATTCAAACCATTAAAAATGATTCGACAGACCCCTAAAAATAATAAATAAAAAAGCAAACACAAAAAATCGTCAATGAACAAAAAAAAAAAACGAATTGAAAAACGACCAAAATAATCACCGCAACGTTATTTAAAAATCGCGAGATTACCCGAAGGCGCATCGGCAACGAGCACCGACAACGTCGTTTCGTACCAACGCGAACATACGCTGTTTCCCCGGAGTGCGTTAAAACCTTCGACCCCGTAACTCGGCGCCGCTGATAGTCCCATAGCAGGAATATCCTCGAGAGGCCTGGAAGCCACACACACATACACGTATCCCCACGCATGCACGTTTCAGCGGTCTCCCGTGGATATACAGTTCTATACATACATATATAAACTCGCGATCCGCGAGAAAAGCCCTTTATCAGCCGATCGCGAGTAACTGATAAGAAATCCTGGTACGCGTTGGAAGCGCGAAAAGATAACACGATGTATCTTTCGTTCCTCCGTGTCTCATCGCCGACTGCGAGGGGGGAAAGGGGGGGGATTCCAATGAGGGGGCTGGTGTTGAGACATACGTTAACGCGAGAGGTGGAGGGGAAGGTAGAGGAGAGCGCCTGTATATGTGCGTATTTGTGTGTGTGTGGAAGGATGAAGCACCCCTCGTTCTCTTCAGCAAGTAGATTGCCGCTTGGCGTACCAAGGAGGTCGTTATCCTTTGGGCTCGCGCTCGCGCAAGGAGAGAAGGCCGGCGGGCGGGGGGCGAGGAGGAGAACGAGAGTGGAATCGCGGGATGAGAACACAGACTCCGGGGAGCAAACGTTCCACGGGTTGTTGAGACGTTTCATCCTGTCAGTGTGGAGAGTCCCAGAGACGTACGTAAAAATATATATATTCTTCACAGCCTTCGTAATAACACTTGGAAGACTCCGGGAGTCGAAGTGCGCGAATGGCACTCGGCACTCAATCAGTCAAGACCCGTATGGGCACAGAAGATCACTTGTGAAACAGTATTATGGGGTTCGTACATGGGGAGAAAAAGATATCATCGACGGGGAAATCTCATCGAACGAGTATATTTTACACGGTGTATATGGATCTAGATTTTTTTCTTTGGATCAGCTTGTGGGGTGGAGGAAGCTGCGCGATGGTGAAGAAGATTGTTATTGGGATTTTTATGGGAACCGCGTTTGGAGTTGGGCGTAATTTGTTGGGTAAAGCGTTTGCGGAAAATTGAAAGATCTGTAGATGACTCGAGAAGAGTTTGTGCTACAGAGCTTGAGTTTAGCCTGTGAAGCTTTGTAATGTCTCTGGTATCTGCGATTTTTGTGGTAATTGATACAGCCCGGATTTGACAGCGTCTCGACACTTCGCAAAAATTGTTGGCTATCACTGCAGCTTCCGCAAATTTTGATTTGAATTTGGATTTTATAGGACTTTAAATTGTTCTCTAAGGAATTTTCTGAGAGACGTTAAAAAAAAAAAGTTCCTTAAAAAGGTAGATTCGTGCACTCTCTCAAATTATGAGGAAGCAATTTTGTAAGTTTTAACTTATTGAAATGTTGATCCATCAAAATATTACAATTCGGAGCTATGCAAATTCGTTATATTTATTTCTAGAATATTTACATTGGATTCATCGACTTGTCGAAGCTCCGATCAATCGGAATTTCGATCCCCACCCGTTTAGTTTAATTTTTTTTGCAACCATTCTCATTCGCTCCTGTTGCTCGACGAAAGCTTCCGTCCAACGGGATATAGATGGCGACGCAATCGCCGGTCAATCGATCTAACCGAAGGATCGATCTAATCGATCTCTAAATATCCCCACCTCGTAGACGAAGATCGCCGCGCGTTCTCCATTCCGGTTCTTCGGCCCATTCAACCCCGAGTCCGGTTGGTCTCTCGATCGCTGCCCGCCGATGGCTTGGCGCGCGCCTCGATTCCTCGTCGCCATCATCGTCGCTTCTAACACTCTCATAGCCACACTTAAAAAAAAAAAAAAAAAGAAAAGAAGAAAAAAACGAATAACGAAAAACAAAATCTCTCTTCTTCAAGACGGCCCCGACGATCTTTTCATCGAATATTTACATCGACGAACGATGCACGGGAAAAAAAAATGAAATAAGACATTGTTTTTAAAAAACGTGTCTGCGGGAGGGTTTCTCAAAAAATTGTCTCGAGGCGTTTGCGTATACGCCCCTGAGTTTGGCTACGGTGAATAGATAGATGCGTCGATAGCTCCGAAAACGACGCCCTCGACGATTAACTTTATTTTATATTGGCCAGCCTCCCCCTCGCCCCCCCCCCCTCTCGGTCCCTCCGTCGTGCCGTCTAAACCCCTAGTTCGCCCCTCCCTCCGCGACCTACACGCGTGGTTGGTATCTCTATTAGAGTTTTGCATCGTATAATCGCCCTAGGCTCTGTTTCTGATACACCAACTATCTCCCTATGTGTCTGCGCTTTTGTTTTTTCTTGTGGGGGGTTTTTTTTTTTTTCACTCGCAACGTTTGCCTTGTAATTATCACATCTCTTTCATAATTCTTCTTTCCTCCGATAATTCAGCCCACCCGCTGGATGAAAAAATTTGAAAAAAAAGTAGATGCAACGAACCGAAAGTGAAACTGAAACGACATTGAGAATAAATCTGCAGCCTTTGGCTGCACGATGCAGCCACGACGATGGATCATGATTATTATTGGTTATTGTGATAATTGAATGAGGATAACACTAGATACAAATTATTGATGTTGATCATAATTAATGATAATTGATATTAGATATAAAATAAATATAATTGTAATTATATTGTTGAGGGTTTTATTATTCAGTTAGTCTTCTAAACTTAAATAACAATATTTTTTTTATTGCAAGATCAATCTTTGACAAATATATTGTCGAATCATAAACTTATGTTCAAAATTGACGAAACTGCTTATTTCTTCTTATAGCATGAAGAGCATGGAGTAGTATCGCCAAATAGAATAAATAAATATAATGAACATGACTTGAACAAATAAATGCGTGAAATTTGCATCAGCGGGTGGTGATCTTGAAAAACAGGTACCCGGGATCAATGGCCCAGAGGCGTTTTATTCAGCGCAAATAATTCACGAATAAACGTAGAATGGCTTGCCCCAGTGTCTGTAATCTCGTGATTAATGCACTCATGAATCATACAAACATCGGACTCGTAAGACAAAAATGCGAAAAAAACAAATAACAAGATACAAGTAAATTAATAAAAAATTGTCAAAGGGATTCATTGGTATCTATATGGAGTCAATGGCCAAACCGTGACACATTATGCTTAAAATTAAGCACACACAAAGACAAACATACACGCATCCATACATATAATTACGTCTTGGAAGCAATATCGATCAAATTAATTACTTTTAACCACGAAGTTGCCGAAAATTTCCCACAAAAGACGAAAAACCACGCGATTTTTAACATTAATTAACATTAACATTTCTCTGACATTCTGAATATAAATATCTCTGTACTAGACGAGCTGTTGCGAGTATGGTTTTTGCTCGCGCATCGTTCCGTGAAATTGCATCGTTTGTCGAGCCCCAACTTTGCTCAATTTTGCTCCCTCGCTCGCTCGCTTGCCTCCGTCCATCCTCTTCTTACGCTCTTCGCACCTGTCCATTCTATTTCTCCGCCTTTGCCAACTATCCTCAATGACTTTTACGAGAAACTTTGTCCACGCCCGTCTTCTCCCGACGAATTCTTCGATCGTTCATGCGCTATTCCGTCTCGTGCGTCACGCGTTTAAAATTGTCTTTTGTCCGGATAAATGTGTTCTTCGCGAACTTCGACCGGCCCAACGTATTGCCATCTTGTATTCGACCATCTGGACCGTGACTCACTCTTGCAGAATCCGACTCGAAATCAAAGATCCGATTACTGATTTTATATCGAACTGAGTTCGATGGCATGATCTATTTATTTATTTATTTATTTATTTAGGTACTTGTGCATTTATTTATTCATTTATTCATTCATTTACTTGTTTATTTATTTATTTATTTATTCGTATTTTCGTCATCATCAACATCATAATAATTCATTTTTCCTCGACTCGTTTCAGGCTGCATAAATTAATTTTCGGGATTGAATAAATTATATTCGAAATTTTCTAAGATCGTTGCGATTTGTACGAACGATATTATACATCATCTCCGTCCATAGTCAGAATTTCATTTCTAATCAATAATTATTATCTTCAACGTTGTCCCCAAATCGATCCGCAATTAATTATCGTCAAGCCCAAATCTTTCCCATCACGATTATTATTTTCAAATCGACTCGCGCTCGATGCCATATAAATATGGCATATCTATGCGCCATCTGATTTCTACACGCGCATAGGAATCTCTCCGATACTCCGAGCGTTTCTCTAACGTCTTAATTATCAGTTAGATTTGGATAATCGGCTGCATAATTTCACCGCAGGGGGCGTCCTCGACTCCGGCGGCTATCCTCTCCGCCACGTCGCTTATACATTCACGCGATATTCATACGAAAACTCGTAGAAAAAAAAAGGAACTAGAAAAAAACTAGGAAAAAAACAGTAAAAACGAAAAACAAAAAGGCCGCGCATCCGCCGATGGAATCCGTGTACAACGAAAGCGTCGTTGAAAATTATTGCATGGAGAACTCGATGCCTATGGTGTCGTCGTGTGTATATGGGGTATCCTTCTTTCGTGGGTTCCCAATCGGGACAGCCATAAAGTACCCAGCCATGTACGTAGACTGCGCACACACACACACACACACATACGCTAGCATACACACACACGCGACAGCTGGCGGTTAATCGTCGAATCCTCTTGTTCCTGCGGCATTCTCTCGAAGCTGCTCCCTTCGTCTCCTCATCTCTCCCTTCTCGGACCTTCGCTCCTATCCTGGTTTATGAGTCTTCGTCGTCGTCTTCGTCGTCGTCTTCGTCCTCGTTGTCGCCTCGTCGTTGCTCGCGGCATCGACCTCGTGTCCTACAGGACATTACCGTCACGAAACCTCGTAGTCCGCGCGCGACCATCTTCCGAAGCGCATTCACAATCCCCCTGAGAAGAATTACTCGTCACCCGAAGCTCGCTTCGCTTCTTCTTTACGACTGTCGACCCAACGATCGGTAATTAAAAGAAGAAACAAGGAAAGGAAACGAAGAAAAAAAACAAGCTGCTCGCGTTTAACCTAGTTTTGTAATACAAATCCTTCGAAAGTTTGGACTTTGTGGACGTGAATTCTCGAAAACCAACGGTATAACACGAAGAATAGCCATCGTTGTTTCGGAAAGAAGAGATTTTGGATGATATCGGAAAATTCTTTTGAATACTTTTGTTCTTTCTCGGAGAGGAACTTTGTTTTTTTTTTATAGTTTATTTTAATTGCTTGTGGATGTGTCCGACCACAATTTGACATGGATTTGGAAATCGATACTTTTTTACCTTTCATGTTTTCGGACGAGATATATTTTCTTATACACCGTATTATTATTGTTGTTGTTATTATTATAATTATTATAACTATTATAATTATTATAATTATTATAATTATTATAATTATTATAATTATTATAATTATTATAATTATTATAATTATTATGATTATTATAATTATTATAATTATTATAATTATTATAATTATTATAATTATTATAACTATAATAATAATAATTATTATTATTCTCATTATTTTAGAAGTAATATTATAACAAGCAGTTATTTACTATGATTGTAATTATTATTGGCACTATATATATATACAGCGCTAATGACAGCAATCAATAATAATTCTAGGCAGCACAAATAACTATTCAATACAATATTGATTATGAATTAATCATGAATAATAAATTCTATTATCAAAATTATAATAAGCAATTATATCTCATAATTATTATAATAATTAAAAATCATCCTAAACAGAATAAATAACCACTTACTATAATATCAATGTTAGAATTATTATTATTATTATTTCTAATTATTATCTAATCTAATCTAATCTAATCTAATCTAATTATTATTGTTTCTAATATTACACGCGGGTGTCTATATATACAGACACGTATATATCTACACTTGCGTGGGCGGTAGGACCTCCGGGCAATGAGCACACACATGAATATGACTATGCTTATCGATTCTCGCCTCGAACGACGCGCGTGCTATGTCCAGAACTGATTGCAAAAAAATAATCGGCTAATAATGGCGAGACTCCAGTTCGAATTACACCATTTCTACGATGCGGTCGAGAAGCAACGGGGGATGCGCGCACGTCCATCCAGGACGCACGATTATATCGTCAATTCACTCCGGGCTGTGTCTGATTGGCGATAAACCTTTGCTAATGACGAGACAAGCGTTGGGGACGCAAATAAGAAGACGAAAAAAAAACATTGGGGAGAAAAAAATTGGGTAAAAGAAAGAGAAATGAATAAATGAATGGGGTAAAAAAAGGTGGAATCGTGAGTTGAGTCTCATCGTGGAATCGTAGCTCTTCGAGAAGGCTACCTCCGGGCTATCACGCAAAGGACCTTAACTGCTTTCTCGGTGTTTCTGACCGCGGCGAGCGAGCCATCCACTCGCGCCGTTTAACCCTCGTTCCGGTCTTTCAATTTACGAATCTTCTCGGCTTTGCTTCTATTTTTTTAATTTCTTTTCGTTGTTTTTTTTCTTTTCTTTTCGAATGTTTTTCGACATTTTTTCACACTTCTTCGACGCTTCTCTCTCTCGGAGGCATTAATTTTTTTTATTCTCATTTGTAGTTTTTTTTTCTTTGAATTCGTGAGCGAGGAAAAACGGATTTAGGCGATTCTCGCCTCGTCGGAGCTTCCAACATACTTCAATGATGCTTGAAAAAAAAACAAGAAAAAATACTTTGTCTCGATTGTTTTTTGCTTATCGCAGAATTTGTCACGTTAAATTAATCACGATTATTTTTTTTCACATAGAGAAATACGCGTATAGTGGCTAAAGTGGCGACAGATCGTTAATTCATCGTCCGAGGAGGCTGTAATGATTTTTATAATTTTTTCTGTTCTGTTTCAATCCCTCGCCGCGAGACGTTAATCTCATGATCGAGAACTCATTAGCGTGACCCAATGGGCGACCCTTCGGTGCAACAAGATCGTCGAGGTAATCGCGAAAATTGAATCATCAATCAACGGAAGATCGTAGGCAAAACGGCGTTGAAAGAAAATCGAGCACACGCGGAAGCTCAACCTGTCTGTCTCCGACGGTGAGAAGAACTTTTTTTTTTCGTTTCTTTTTTCGCTTACATCTTAACACGTCGATTCATTCATCATATTGACGCAAACATGACTCGTTAGAGATTGACTTTATGCTAAATGAATGCGTCTTCGTGCCACCGTTGCTAATTGCGGCATAATTACGGTCAAGGAAAACAAATTACTTGAAAGATATATCGCAGATTATATGAGGTGGAATATTTTTTTAAATTCTATGCAAGCCTATAAAAAATATATATCTGATAATTTATTTTATTTTCTCAACGAAAAAATTATCATATTTTTATTTAATTGAAAGTTTTATTTAGAATATAATTATTTCTTCTTTTTTATCATTATCTTCCGAAAAAATGTTGCAATTGGCCAGCCGTATTAATCGAATTATCAATTATAAGATCTTTTCAACAAATTCACCGATGAATTATCGTCCCAAACAATTAAAAAATTCAGACAAACGGTGGAATGAAAAACATAAAAAATCACTTTGTTTAACAATTTATCAGCTTCCGCTTCGTTACGATCAATTCAATATCCTCACGTCCTCCTCTCAACCCTGACCGAAGAAATCCCCGACAAAGCCCGGTATTTCATTCATAAACCGATAATCTCGTTCCTCCAACTGCCACGAAGATCGATCTCAATCGTTGCACGATACGAAATTTGATCGAAATTGCACCCCAACGAAAAAAAAAAACCACCACCGCATAACGAACACATTTTCCCCTCATAATCACCGATGTATCCTTCCCGGTGATCATTAAATCCTTTTTTGGTAATAAACCGAAGCAAAAACACGGAAGCTCGGCTAAAAGTGCGATGCTCGTAAGGTCCGGTAAAGCAGACTTTACGAGAGACGATAAAAAAGCGAGAGAGAGATGGAAAGAGAGCGAAAGGGATGAAGAAGATAAAAAAAAAAGGATAAAACGGCGAGGAAGACTTAGAACTCAGGTGTGTCGGGTTACCGATAACGAGTACTTGTATCTCAACCGAACTACATTCGAGCCGGTAATGCACGTGCATCGGTTGCACCGACAACGATAAATCGTTGTACGTCGAGTGAGCAAAGCAACGATCGTTTATCGGTATAAAGTTCACCGCAGTTTGTTGCAGCTTCACGCGTGTGTCCGTGTACGTGCATCCCAAGTCGAAGCTGAACGGTGCGAGTTACAAAGTGAGGATTATAAATGCGTTAAAGTTTTTTCTTGCTTGTGTACGTATCGGTTGGAGTATCGAGATCGAACGTCGTCGGTGCTCGATCGGTTTCACGTTGGTTCGCGGATGCTGCGTGGGCGTCGATGACGGCGAAGATGCCGGGGTGTCGCGGTATTGCGAGACGACGGTCGGTGCGGGGCCACCGGAGACGATGGTGCCTTTTTGAGCATTGCCGCTGCTCGTGTATCGCAATCGCGGATAGTCATCTAGGCGCCGATGGGAATTGATTCGATTGGTTCGGTATTTGTAACGTCCGGTGATTAATTTATTTTTTGGGAGATCGGGTTGGAGAGGGTTCATTATTTCGTCATTTTGGATCGGTGGTATTGTAATACTGATTGATTATTAGTTAATTTAGATGTGTTTTATATGTGTATATGGGGAGGGACGTCCTGAGTCACGAGATCGATAGACATTCGGGTTTAAAATTTTTCCTTTCATAAAAAGTGATGGAAAATAGTTAAAAAATCGATTGTCGAGTGATTTGGGACGTCTCTACCTATATATAGATATGAAAATAAAGTTGTATGTATTGGATACTATAATAATATAATTACTGATAAATTTTGGGGTAGTTTTGGGTCGAGAACAATTTGTCATCTAATTTTTATCTATCATTAAAATACAACGAAAATAAAAATTTCTCGATAAAGTCTAAAATCTAATGAATTAGCCTTCTCTGCGATTATCCAACAATCCCCTCATTATAAATTCACATTATAGATCAATTATATTATATTCTGACCACATTCAATTAAATAATATATCCATTCTTCGTTTTCAACGATGATTACAATCCTCATCGATCATTCGACCACTGAGTTACGATTCATAAAAAAAAATAAAAACATCCCCGAGATGATATAACAACAATGTCGGTGATTGAACAATCGACCACATAAATTCACACGGTGTTTCAAAAAACGTTTTCGACGGTGTTATATATATACCCAAGGGCTCACGCCTCTCGGTTCGACGTTCGAAATACCCGTAAGAAATTTCATGGTGGCAAAGGTGGCCAACACCTGGTCTTAATGGGCCACACACATGCATCGCGCGAACGCGGACACACGTGAACGAAAGTGAAATACTATGTACGGGAGAATCTAAGAGTTAGAATCTTCATCCCTCTTGTGTTTCATCCTTCATATACCGGGAGCGCCAAATATATATATATGTACGGGTATTTCCGTGCGATGATCGCATTGAGCCCGGCTATCTCCGACAGGGACGTCGGTGCCGGTGATGCTGCCGGCCGCCGGACCACGCGTCGGCGATGATCAAAGACCGCGAGGTCCGCGAGAGCTACGGAGCGATCCTCCATCGACCTGCCTGTCGAAAATTGCCCGAGCGAACGTTCCCCCGAATACCTGCACGAAGGTTAAATTGAAAAAAAATGTTTTTCAATAGCCTACGCCCCGGTAGCTCGCGTGCATCGTTCGATATGTGAATTTTGAAAATCACCGGATAACGCGCTATTCACATATATGTGTAGGCCTATATGAATTACGAGATATACGTAGATATATATATATTTATATAAACAAGAATAAAAAAATGAGAAATCAATAAATGAATTCTATGCATATAAATTTATAAATAAAATGAATCATATTTATTATTAATTATTTGATTCAATTTTTATTCAGCTATTTATTTTTATTGTTCATTAAAATTCAATATATTTATTATTTAATGTTCTACATAATAATAATAATAATAAATCAAGTCACAAATGAATGAGATTGAAATAAGTAAGATAAAAATATTAAAATAAATATAAATGAGAATACAATAAGAACAAATTACATGCATAATGTCGATATGAAGCTTCCGCCGCAACCATTCGTCTTTTCTCATTTTCTTTTACATCGTCCCAGATCAAAATGGCTACCCAACGACGGATCTACGTGTCCATAGATGCGATCAACGATAAAACCACAAAAAAATGAAACAAAATAATCACAGAATAACTCTGAAACGATGTTTCAAAGCGAGTTCCTCATAGTAGCGCAACTCGTTAACCCACGCAGTGTTCGTGATAAGGGCGTGGCGAATGCCATCGTATACGCGACCATGCTCGTTATGCCGTTGTCTCTTTTTCTTTTAGTTATTTGCGGCTGTGGCTTTGTGTCTTATATTGGCGCCCCACGGGCGCCTCTCGGGGCTTTCATATATTTCGCGTGGGTGCTTCTCCCGTCCTTTATATCTATCCGCAATACCGGTATAGCGTCGATAACGAACCTCCGTAATGCGAAACACATATTACCTGCTATTTGAATTATTATCACTATGCGATATCATTTATTATTGCCAAACTAATTGACGGTAATAATACTAAAAACGATTACGTTTATCATTCTTCATAATAATAACAATACTAACAGCAGTTATAAATACTTAAGTTACTGGGATCTTACATAATTCGGGAATTAGTGTAATAATAATAATAATAATAATAATAATAATAATAATAATAATAATAATAAATTATATTAATATTTATATTATATTTAATAATAATAATTATTATATAATAATAATAATAATTATCATTATTATTATAATAATAATAATTATTATTGTTATAATAATTATAATAATAATAATAATAATAATAATAATTATTATTATTATTATTATTATAAGTTACTCGGATTTCGCTTAATTAGTGGCTTATTGTAATAATGGTACTAATAATACTAATATAATGAATATAATCGTTCTCATTATTATTAGCAATGTACATTTTTGAGTAATCATTTATTATTTTATTATCATAAATGAAAGCGACTTGAATTTTTAGAACTACAAACCCCCTGGAAAAGGTAATGGTCCAAAAACCGTCCATTTATCTCCTCGCATGGGTCAGCAAGTTTCACGGAAAACTGGACGTTATAAATGTGAAGGTTTCGTCCTGGCGAGGTGTCGCGTGACCCGACCGGATGCGAACGTCGTGTGGTACCTATCATCCTGCGAATTCGACTCCTCCGTCCTTCGCACAGTCCGCTGGGGACGATCGTCGAAGGACGTGCATTGCGGGAAAAATTTGGGTCGAGACGTCGAGTAATCGGGCCGTGAGCGATTGCCACGAAGTCTGGTTTTACTCGAACGCCGAATGAACGGGAGAAGAAACGCAATTTTCCTGTGACTAGGATAAATTTGGGTCATGTGGGATGGCGCTCGCGACGTTTGTCACAATGCAACGTGATTACGAGAACGAAGGGGATGATGGATAAATAGTTTGACAATTTGTGAAGTAATTGATGAGGGACGAAGAACGTGACGTCAAAAAAAAAAAGAAAAATAGAAAAGGGCTCCCTTACGCACTTTTTTGGATCGTTTCTTTGACTTCTCTTTTCGTTTTTTTCATTTTAATTGAACAAAAAAAATCGTATTGGACGACACAGTACGGTAATGTAGTCTAGTGAAATGTGTGTGTCGTGTCGACGTCGTTGCCGAACGTTTGATACGTGCGGGGTTTTCCTTTCGGGGTTTCTCAGGGTTCGGAGGTGGCTCGTGAGATCGAGAGATCGTCGACTCAGACGAGCGAGAAAGGCGGGGGCGAAGCGCGCGCGAGCTAGTGAAACTTTTTTTTTTTTTTTGGTTTTTTTTTCCACCCGGTAATCTTGCGCTCACCGGGGCGCCGTATAAGGACTTCTCCTCGCGCAGGCCCATTTGTCCCTTAAGAGAGAAAAAAGAACAATTTTTCATGCGGCGCGAGAATTCGTTACACGCCTCTGTGACTAATCATTGGTAAATAAAGGGAGTAACGAGTCGACGCATTCTTTTTTTGTCTCGGTTTTTTTTGGTAGTAATTGATTGTTTTTACAGAGCATGGAATGCTATTCGTGTATCGTCTGCGACATGGAGATTGCTCGGTAAGGGCAAAGTTCGGGATAACGAGGGGATGTAATTTTTTTTTTTTAATTTGTGATGGGCAACAAATTTTCATTCGAATGCAAAATATATATATTGAATATTTTGATTGCGACACCATTTTTTTTTCATTCTTCAGGAACGAAATAATTCACGAATTGTTGAAATTGTTAAATTGTTGATGAATTGATGAGATTAACAAATGAAATGATCCAAATTCGAATACTAAATATTTAACCACAAACTCGTGGATCAACGAAATATACAAAGAATAATTGATACTTTCATGAACTTTCATGGGTTTAATTCGCTTTATTTTTATTTCAATCAATGAACTAATGGAAAATTTATATTTGCATTGAAAATAAATCAAATATGAGAATAATAAAATCGAAAAAAGAACGATAAAAAAAGAATAAATACGTTCAATCAAATATCTAAGATTTTTTTTCGATCCCATCGATTTCTTTTAAAATTACAAATTTCCGTTGCTATTCAATGGCAAGGTCTTTGGTCGGATATCCCGTAACCGTTGCCACGAGGAATCGTAGCAGTATCATTCCGTATGGCGCATGACCCTCGTGGAATGTGCACGCGCACGAACCACAAAGATTCATCTTTTAATAATGCATTTATACATCTTTAAATTGATCCATATACACACGTATATACATGTTCACGTGTTACAATCTCGGAATGCGGAAATTTCATTCACAATTACTCGTGGAATTCAGTAATTTTCATGCTTCGCGTTCGCGATCATCGACAGGTTAAACAATAAGCGTGTAATTAAGATGGCTATCGGAACGACGCAGGCCACAGCGTAGTTTCGCCACACGCTCGCGAAGAGCCTTACTTCGACGCGATTTGCCGTTCTGCGGTGAGCTCAACTAGACTCGTACATCTACCCGGCTGTAATAACAACAACGCCCAACCGCTGTACCGCGATAGATGCGAAAAAAAAAAAAAAGAAAAGCATAAGGTGAAAAAGAATCAGAAAGAAAGGGATTTGTACGAGGTATTCCACGGCAAATCGGACGGTATAAGCCCCTTAACCCGTGCTGATTCAGTTCATGATTTTTTTTAGTTTCCATGCGACCCCAAGATCACTTCTGATTTTTTTTCTGAATTTTTGGATCCTCCTACGACGATTTAAATATTTTTTAACCACCCCCAAATGAAGAGAAGAAAAGAAGTATACTTGTAAGTAAATTCTTGCATCTACTGTTTCAAGTTATCCATGGTTGTTTCTCCCTTATTGATCAATAAAAATAATTAACAATTATAATGATGATGATGATAATAATAAAAATAATAATAATATTACTAATCTCTTTCATGGGTTTGAATAATTCATAAAATTTCTCTATTTTGGGAGAAAAAATAGTCGCAATAAAGGTCCCACTCTGAATTATTCGCAAGCTTAATTTTTTGACCGCCCGGAAATATAAAAAATATACAATAATAAAATATCACAATATCTGGTTGGGGATAGTTTAAATTTTCTTGAGGATTGCAGGAGGATCTAAAAATTCTGAAAAAAATCAGGGCTATTCTCGGGGTCAAAACGAAAGCCAGGAAAAACATCACGGACCGAATCGGCTGGAGTCAAAGCTTCGACCGTCCGATTTGCCGTGGAATATCTCATACACAGTTACGAATGGTTATACCACTCGTGGTATTTCGCGTGGCATGTAAGTAGGCGGATATACGGCGCGTCTATTTTCACACTGCGATATGGATCTTCTCACACGGGGTTTGCGTTCAGTAGTGAGTGAGTGAGCGACCGAGAGAGGGAGAGAGACGCAAGAGATATCCACGACGGTAGAGATATCCATGTGGAAATGAAAATGGGCAATCGGGGACTCAGCGAGTGGATGAAACACAGAGCCAGCTACGCCAAGCGCAACCCGTGGAAACTAATCAGATTGAAATTAATCAAGCCTCAATTAAGTAATCGATTACACGAGATTCCTGCATAATACGGGGTTGTGTGCGCGCTCTAGCTAAGGCGAATTATCTCTGACGCCAGCTAGAGCGATATGCGAAGCTCTCATTCCGTTCTTCTTCTTCTTCTTCATCTTTCTCCGCTTCTTCTTCTTCTTCGGCTTGTCATCCTCTTTTTGTTCATCATCTACTTTTTCTTCGTCTTCTTCTCGTGATGTTCACCTGCGTGTTCACGTGGAAAATATCGTGCGTCCTTTCTCGAGCCGAGAAAGGACGAAGAAGGGTGTCGACTCGTGCGATTATTGCTGTTATACGTGCATGATAACGCGAACCGTTTTTTCTAGGTCCCGTTGGTGGGAGTCAGTCTATTTCGATCGAATTGCCAGCAATAGAAACCAGGGATACAACATTTTTCACGAACTGTGGGAGAGAAGCTTGACCCTGACTACTGTTGTACGTGAACTGATATTTTCTGGCTTGAAAAGCTTGATTTTGGAGTCAATCTGAAATAAAGAATCGATTTTGACCTTACTTTCAAATAAAAACTTTATTTCTAACGTATTTGTAGGCTGCAGTTTGATTATAAACTTACTTGAACTTCAACTTAATTCAAAACTTGATTTCCTAGTCGAATTCGAATAAAAACTTGGATTTGAACTTGATATCGAGTGAAAATTCAAATTAAAAATTGAACTAGAAAAAAAAGTTTCAATTCTATCTTGGTCTCGAATAAAAAATTGAACTTAAACTTGATCTCAAAGAATAACCAGAATAAAAATTCAAACTTGAACTTGATCTCGGGTGAAAACTTGAACTTGAACTGAATTCCGAATGAGAACTTGAACTTGAACTCGATTACGAATAAAAACTCGATGTTCAACTGAACTTCGAACTTCTAAAATCTCGAGTCCGGACGAAATCTGTATCGAAACCTCTTGTATCGAATCAAAACTCAGACTTGCGAAAAAATCTTCGGTATTCGGATACAAAGTTCATTTCGACGTTAATTGCGAGTCACGACGAGCCCTTCCCAAGATTCTCGGTCAAGATGAAAGAGAAAAAAATTACCGGTGCCGCGCGTTTATACATCCGTTGTATGCATAGACGTGGGTGTTCCCTGAGGAGGACCATCGCGATAATTCAGTCTCATTCGATGACCGAACGACTCGTTCGCGAAACGTGAAATCATGTAACACCTCGCGCGGATATTTCGCCGCGCATGGGAGGAGGAGCGGCCGATCCGCGCGGCACCCTCGAACCGTCACGGTTAATTAAAGTCCTCAACGGGTAAAACGCTTTATTCGTCACGCTTCGAAGGAACTTCGGGGTCTTCGTTCTTGTCACCAAAAATAAAAATTCGTAAAAAAAAATAAAAAATAAATATAAATAAATAAATCGAAGGACGGAAAAAAATGAAAAAAAAAATTGAAGGCAAAAATGATAAAGGAAAAATTGGATGGACGATCGAGAACGAAATCTCGGCGAGCGACGTACGCGCCAGGTTCGATTAATATTCCGCTCGTTTAAACGTACAAAGGTGTAACGTGAGGGGAAGAACGAAGTACGAGAGTAATGCGATGAATTTTCGGTCCAAAGATTTTTTCGAAGGTTTATCGAGAGATCTCTCGAGTCAGTCGCGCGGGATGGTACAAATTTGTGCGTGTGTGTGTGTGTGATGGGTTGTTTTTTTGTCGAGGTTGCTGTCAGGCATATTGCGATTTGGATTGCGATAATTATTTTACACGTACGAGAGACCGTGGAATTTGCCGGGCGACAAATGAGCCGATAATCGTTCTCGTGTCGAGCACGCGAAATAAAAGAACCATCGCTTTGCGAACTCATGGTCGTACGATTTGCTTTCAAAAGGATACGAAAAGAAAAATCGTTGTAGACTTTCAATGTCGCAGGAAATCATTGGAACTGCGTTTAGGTCAAAGACCCATCAATAATATTTGTAGAAAATTTAAGTTCAAGAAAATGCATCGATTAATTTAAATGCAATAAAAAAAAAGAACTATCCATTATTTAACGTCTATGTAGGTATAAACCACACGCGGATTTGTTAACGACGGCCTTGAGTCGACGAAACATCGATAGAAAAAGCATTTATCGATTACTAGTGAAAAAGAAAATAAAATAAAAAAGATAAAATATAATTTTATTTTATCGATCTACGTAGTTGTAAATTTCAGAACAAAATAATCGAAGATAATCGAACGATCTCGTCCAACAATGTTGCAAACATCACCGGCCTAATTTTATCACTTGTACGGACGAATCCCCGAACGATTTTACGACGTGGTCGTTCGAACTCTCGGAATGCACCGCAGAGGTGTCGTGACACGACGATACCGAGAGTCCGTCGATACAAGTTCGAGCTTCGAACTTCGACCAGTGACATATTGACAGGATGGAAGCTGTGTTTCAACGTCACGGTCGGGATTCTCCCGTAACGGTTTGCGTCTGGATTGTAGCTCGGCACAGCCGGGTTTGAGTCAAAGCGGGTTGAAGGGAGGAAGAGAGAAAGACAGAAACAGAAGGAGGAATGTATTGCATTATATAAATATAGATATATATATAACGTGTAAATAATTGATTGAAGAATAAATAATAATGAATATAAGATAAATAATTTTTCTACATTGTATATTATAATTTAGACTATATATTATTATAATAATAATATTATATTATGTGATGGAGAAAAATTATTCATATATTATTAAAATAATCATATTATATTATGTGATGGGGAAAAATTATTCATATATTATTATGATAATCATATTATATTATGTGATGGGAAAAAATTATTCATATAATATTATAATTAATAAGTTATATTATTATTTATATTATTATTATTATTATTATTATTATTAATTTATATTGAAATTATTTATGTAGTTATAATAGTAAATACTGAATAATAATGAATATTATATGAATAATTATTCTCTATTACATATGACAACAGCCGAAGCATATATACATTTTAATATTGATAGAATATAATTATAATTACAATATCTATTTTATATTCTAATATATCATGGGAAAAAAATGATCTATATTATATTTATTTATTCATTTATTTATTCATATATCCATCCAATGGTAAAAGAAAAAGAAAAAAAGAGGAAGAGAGGGAGAGAGTAGCCACAAAGACGATCCTACAAGCCCTTCTGGAAACCATCGGCTCGTCTCCAAAGTGAAATAAGAGAATTATCTCACCGAACGAGTCGCAGGAATCCGAAATTGGCTTTTCCCCCGATCTTCCTGGTCGTCGTTGTCGACGTTTTCAGTGCCGCAGGCCGAAAGAGCAGAAACGACCGGATGGGAAAGGGTGGCTTCTTGTAACCCACGAGAAGATCGAAGGGACGCGTACGCGCGCGCCCGACCATCCGAGCGGGACGAGAGGCCGCGTCGAGCATCAGAAACATTCTTCGCGATGAAAGGAAAAGCAATAAAGACGGCATTCAAAGTCCGGCTGTAGTTCGGGCTCGCGCTGTACAAGTGCTCGTGTGCGTTGCGATGTGCTTTATTAGCTTCCCGTTCGAGCGAACGAACGAAACGTCTTCGTATCTTCGAAGCTTCCGACGCGACCGCGTGGTTCTTCGGCTTTGGATGGAAACGAGAATTTTCCATTCGCGAGAATCATGTTCGATCGTGTCGACGTTTAATGTTCGAACGTTTTGCGTGCGAACGCTAACTAGATCGCGTTTGAATTTTTCGAAGGGGTTTGAAAAGCCTTTTTCTCACGGATCGCAGGGAAATCGTTGGGTTTTTGTCGTTCGGACGAGGCCTCGTAAAATCAAACGACGATTTTTATCGATGGTCAGGATGTGTCGTTTTCTCACGAGGTCTTGTTGGGGTCTGCGGTTGGTTTATGTACGATGTAGAGCAGGATTGAAGAATGTGGATGAGGACTGATCATTGATTTTTTTTTTTTTTTGGGGTTTCTTGTTGCATCGTGGAACTATTGAGATTATGGGGTAAAGACGGTGTAGGAATTATGTACGGTGCGTAGAAACGTTAATTTGATTAATTTTAGAAGAAGAAAAAATGTATTCAGAAGCTCGAGAGATGAATATGTGATGAAAATTTTGAGGGGATTAGGAAAATTCTAGTTTTTATACATTCGTTCGTGTTAATAATTTTCAATTACACGATTGATCGATTAATTTTTAATTTTTTATCCATCGAGAAGACGCGAACGTGTCGACATCGGTATTGTAGTTAAGATTGAGTTTATACATCTAAAGAATGTCTAATTGATAAATTTAGAAGAGAAAAAAAAATGTATTGCCACGCTCAAGAAATAAAATCTGATTATAATTTCACCCGACTTTGAACAATGGAATTTTTTATAATACAACGATTAACACATACGTATCCGTGTGAATAATTCAGAAAAGAAGTAAATCTCGGCAAACGAACTGAAGATGTGTTTTCCCTTGCACGAACAAAGCCTTATCTCACGATCGTGCTATAATTTTGCCAAGTTTATGAGAGTTTACGTCAAGGGGGTGTGTTCGGACGGTTGGAATGTTCGGACCGTACAAGGGACAATGGTCAGCTTGACATAGACATCTTTTTTCCCCTATTTTTCGTTTGATTTTTTTTTTTTTTTTTTTGTATTTTGGTTCGAGAGGACAAAAGACGGACCCCCGAGGCTGAGGGAGCCTCCGGCTATCGCAAGACCGTCGGAGATAAGATCAAAGTGTGGCAGAGCCTGTATGCAGGGGTGAAGAGAAAGATGCGCATTTCCCGAAAAAAACTTTCTCATAGTCCGTCCAAACCGCTGCGACATGCGGGAGAAAGCATCGGCGACGTGGAAAAAAATAAAAGAAATGAAAAAAAAAAATATATCGGGTTAGGTAAATTCATAACTTCGATAATAAATAAAAAAAACATACAACGAAGATGTTAGAGTTTTATTGCAAAGTTATAAGAATTCGAAGCTAATGAAAAATAGTAATCACAAAGAGATGAACAAATTAAAGTTGAATAAAATAAAAAAATTATTACTCATCGTCGTAAAATATCGAATAAATGTTTTTAATGACAATCACATAATAAATAAATGCCCATTAAAATAAATCCGATGTCATAAATCGATTCAATCAATTATCAATAATTAATAACATCCACGATTGCAATCGTTAGAACCGACAACAGGAAATCTCCGTATAGAAAGCTAACTTTTCTCGATTTTTCGATAAAACCTTGACAAAAAATTTATCTTAAAAAATGAATAAAACCCATGGCAATACAGTAACCATCGGCGAATCGGTTGCTAATGAAGATCTCAACATCATCGTAGCCAACTCGATGGAAAAATCGATCTCGAGCCACGCCTCTGGGTTCTCCTTCCTGCCCCCCTCGCGGCCCCTTCGCGATCCTAGGTAAATTTTAACGATGGTTGTTACTCAACGGCTCGCAATGAATCGATATCGAACGATCCGCTTCTACATTTAATTACACCGTTCGAAGCTCGTAAATTCACGACTAGCTCTCGGGGCCCTACGCGGCCGGAATTGAGCCGTTCTCGGGCTCTCCGTCGACCAACGTCCCGATGACGAGTTATCTATTGCGCGCACCATCTCATTGATATTCCAAAAACAACTAGGAAAAAAAAAATTACATAAAAAATGAATAAGTCTAAATATCATGTGAAGCGAGTTAATTAAAAAAATTGAAATATTGAAAAATAAATAGATAAATGGATGAAGAAATTAAGTTGATCAATAAGAATTAGGTAAAATCAATAAATAAATAAATAAATGTAAGAAATAAAAATTCCGTAAAATAAATATACAAAATTAATACATCAACAAATTAAAAATATTTAAATTATGAGAAATAAATCAACAAATGCCCAAATAAAAATCCTAAAAACCTCTCAACACAATATAAACCCAAATATTTAATAAAAAAATTGCACAAAATAAATAAATCAAATTTTCAAACGCGCGCAAAAAAAAAAAAAAAATGCAACTTGAGCGCGGATATGTTGAAGATTGAAATCTTAGAGTTTGCAAACGTTTGAGTATTATAGGCTCAGTGACGGGGGAGTCGTTTCGAGCGCAAGGGCGAGCCATGGGGAGGAGGGCGAAGTATGGGGGGTTGCGGGAAAGACAAAATTCCGAGCATAAATCTACGGTGGATGGAATAACAGTGCCGGTGCAAAGGGCGATGCCGGTGGATCATGAATCATAACGCGTTCTCTCTCCGGGCTAACCGAAGACCGCATAGACCCGGTCGTGCTTCATACCCGCAGACGCGGACGACGCGGTGCAACGCCGCGCGTCGCGTTCTCCAGTCCCGTCGCAACAAACCCGGTGCATCTCGCATCGTGCTTTACGTCCTGTCGTTTTCTCGCGGTCTTTGCGCGGGTCCGTTTCGGCCCCCCGGCCGCCAACGAAACCCACACTTACACACCCAAACACCGCCGCTATTCCACACGCTGGGGTTATTCTATGCAAAGAAGAGGCTGAATGCCGAATTCGTACGCGAAGAATCTCCTAAGGCGAGTGATTTTTGGGTGGTCGTGAAGGATTAGGGGAGGTCCGGCAATTTTTATTTTTTTTTCTCGATTTTCACGAATTTTTTTGCAGTGGTGGGGTTCGGTGGATGATAGCGACGTAAATATGATATAGACGGTGTGGTTGGAAATTTGTGCGGGTTTTAGGTGTGTTGGGATGTTACTCTCGCGTTTCGTTGGGCTTGGAATTTTCTCTTTTATTTTTGTTCGGTTGTTTTTTTAACTCGAAGGCAGCAATTTATTTTTTATGGGAGTTATTCGTTGTGAGATTGAACCGTTGAAGAAAAAATTATAGATCCTCGTGGTTGATGGATTAAACTCGAGAGCTTGTATTTTGTTTGTTTTGAGTTGAATGATTCCGATTTTGATGTGGTGGAAAATTGATTTGAATCGATTAATTACAGAAAAATTGTCTCAAGAACAAAAAAAAAGAAACAAAAAACAAAGAACTTTCCGCAGCCCCGAAAAGAATCAGAGCAGAATCAGATATTTTATCAGAGATTTGCAAGATCAAAAAATAAGAAAAAAATATATATAATTCAGTCATCATCAAATAAATTGATATTACATTTTCCGAGATTTTTTTGCTGTGGTGTAAAAAAATCTTGGAATAAATTCCTCCCTGACCCAGTATTTTCCTTTTTGATTTTTTTTATTTTTTTTCATCAATCGTTTTGCGGTAACCAATCCCTTCCCGTCTGTTTCTTTTCGTTGCGAGATTGTACTAATCGTTTTGTAGCGTCGGGAACATCGTGGGTCCGGTCGGCTCCTCGCCGTTCTCGTCGCAAAGACGTTTGCGTTCACAAAACACTCGGACGGTCGACGGGGATAAGAAGCACGAGGTTAGGGTAACATCTCTGTCCCTCCGCCCGCGCTACCGCGGGACTCTCATTGTCGAACCGATAAATTATACTGAATCCGGAGAAGCGTCCTGTCCTGGTTGTAGCCGCGGTCCGCGTTTACATCCCGAAGGAACTTGGTTCACGATTTGTGGGCGTAAAATATTTCGTGCCGATAATCAAACCGGATGGAGGTCAACAGAACGGAATCATTTTTATTTAATAAATGAATAAATAAATAAATAAATAAATAAATAAATAAATTAGTAAATAAATAAATAAATAAATGAATAAATAAATAAATAAATACCTAATTAAATCAATCAATAAATAAATGAATTTCAAAGAAGAATTGAGACAGGTGGAACATTGCTTTGCAATTATTCCATTATTTTAAAAAATGTTGTTCAACGATAAAAAAACATTGAAAAAATCCAAACTACCCCGCGAATCACTAATCAAAGATATATTAAAAATAAAAAAAATGCCATCCAATTGCCAAATTTCATCGAACGAATCAAAATTTCCAAAAAGTTAGGCGCCACGTCGCGCGCTTTGTCCCAACAAAAAGAACGAGGGCCATCGATCCCAAGAACTCAAAGAAAAAAAAATTAAACGTGTCACCGCCAAACGCGTGGAATGTCTTGATAATCGAATCTCGACAGCTCGGTCAAAGTCGTTTCTCGCGTCGTCCTTCCCATTAAAAAACCCCAGAAACGATCCGACCTCAACTTTCGCACCGCCAAGCCCGTCCGTTCGTCGTCCTCGCAAACGTTCGCATAGACTACAATGGATCGTCGTCGTCGCGACCGAGGCGGCGCAATCGCACAGAAGACGACGAACGAACGAATTCGCGTTCAACCCGACAATCTTTAATTAGTCCCCATAAGCGTTACACCAGACCGAGCCGAAGGGTGTACGTGATTCTCGTCACGCACGCGATTCTTTCATCGCCTCGCGCTGGCTCGATCATTCATAATTTTCGCCATTTCAATAGACGTCAATTGAACCGCGAAATACTCCCGCCAATAATAATCAACCTAGATTTCTTAGAAAAAAATTAACAAATAGGAAAAAATACAGGAGACCGAAAAAAAAAAAATCAATTCAGTCGCGTTTGCGTGTGATTAAAATCGCAAATCGTACGACGTTTCGTAACGGTAAGAATAATTTCCCGTACGATCAACGAGACAATTATCGAAACACTTATAACTCATCGGCCCAATCTCCGTACCGATCACCAATTTATTTCCCACACCGTTGTATATTCAATTCCAACGAAAAAAAACGAAATTGATAAAAATAATTCAATAAAAAAATTCAACGATACTAAATCCAGTTTGTACGCAAGAAATGCATATCACGGACATTACTGTGGATCGTGAGAGACACGTATGAATCGGTGATTCAGAGTACCGATTGCTCGCGCAACATCGGTTCGGTCGTTGCACGACGACGTCGTTCTCCGCGGGAATATTCGTAGAGAAAGAGAATAAGAAAGAGAAAGAGAGCGAGAGAGAGAGCGATCGAGAAGCGATCCAGAAAACGATGATTTATATCTCGGGCCAATTAGGTCTCGTACGATTCTAAATCAGTGCAACACGTATATTCCATTTAATTCCTCATCCGCGATTTTGCGTCGCTCGGTTGGATATACCCTAAGGCGCTCGTGAGCTTGCGCTTCGTTCCGATAATCAAATTTTTTTCTTTTTTTCATTGCCTCCGGGCGGCCAGGATTCTGCGTTTGCCCCGCTGTATCTTTATAATTCTTCGTGCGTGTCGTGCGTGATCTCGATCGCACGGTCGTGTCCGTTACGTGGGAGTGACGAAGATCGTCGAACTGCAGCTCCCAGCATGCGAATTAGAGACGAACGAGAGAGAAAGATAGAAAATAAGCTTTTTTCAAAGAGCAAGAGAGATGCGTTTGTGAACGTCTTTCCCACCCACGTGGACTCTCGTTATGGGTTTTATTGTATCAACAAACCCCGCATCGTTTCATCGAACCGCCTCGCGGTTGCGTTGAAATTATTTTTTTTGGTAACATTCGTCGTACGACGATCGTCGCCGTACCGTCAGCGCGCGCTGGACCAACGGGTTCGGGGTCGTCTCCGGACAAATTGAAATCAATTCGTCGTCCGGCGTGTTAGCTATTAGCGCGAGAAGCACGCGCGCTTCCAATCAGTCGCGGCTCCGCGAGCCAGCGAACGCACAAACGCGCGAGCCCAGCGGAACGATTTCATCGCACGGGCGTCGAAGATCCGATGGAAATTAGTCGTACCCGCTCCAGAGTCTAGCACGGGACTTCGAGGTTTTTATTGGACGCGTGGGAAGAACCTCGTGGCTGAGATCCCTCGCAACGAACGTGCTGTTTAATGGTGGGGTTTTGGTTTTGGTTTTTTTTTTTCGTCGTTGACAAATGCCGGACGATACAAGGATATCGCTGTAACGGTAATGAGAACCTAGAGGTACTCTCGATAGCTGCGAGGGTTGTCCTGTTGATTATGGCTGGTGTAGGAAGCGGTGGAAACTTTTTTTGTTTCGTTCGAGGAAGGTTTTATCGTTTTGTTTTGTTGTCGAATCGAATTTATGGGTTTTATTTTTCTTGTAGTTTCTTTTTGGGGATGAATTATTTTGGGGGAGTTGGAATCGTCGAATTGGAGAAAATGGTGAGAGATAATGAATGAGAGATCGTTGATTAGAAAAGAAAAATTCAATTTTGATTGAAAGAGGAAAATCATCGTTTTATTTTGGTTGGGGGAATTAAATTCATCTAATTTTTATCATTTTTTTTGTAAATAAATAATTTTGGGGAAATGAGGATAGTCGATTCGGAAAAAATAACGAAAGATAATGGTCGTACCTCATCGATAAGAAGAGAAAAATTCAATTTTGAATAAAAGAGAAAAATCTTCATTTTATTTGAATAATATTTTATTTTCTTCATAAATAAATAATTTTAAGAAAGTTGGGATCGTCGAATCTAAAAAAAGTACTACAAAATAATGAATACGAGTTCGTTGATCGAACGAGAAAATGAAACACATTCATTCAACGACTATACGCATAATTGCCAATAAATATGAAGCGCATGATCCAAACGACGAATTTCCCCGAACTTCTTCGGTCGAAAACATTAATTTTCCGATTGGAACGACATCGACCGGAGCCGCGTCCGATGTTCGACTCGACAAGCGTATTCAAACAAGCAGAAGACGATGTTTAAAAGCCGAACATCCGAAATCATGTATATAATATGTATACACGAGCGATTGGCATAGGAAGAAGGAGAAGCAGAGGCGATAATTCACTCTCGCCGGACTTGTTTCGAAAACCGTATGGAAACCAAAGTGACGCTGCGACGCGACATCGTCCTCAGCGATCCGTGGCGAGGTTTTTTATCTTTGCATTAGTGCGTTATTAGCTTGCGTGTGGTCTCATCGGGGCTCGGGACGGATAGTACAACGCCGCGAGCTCACGCTCCGGTCAGCCACTATTTCAACGAGTTATTATTGATAAGAAACATATACACACGTATGGGATATGGGATATGGGATTTATATGGGGACATACGGAGAATGCAAGCAGCTCGAGGATACAGAGATGCGAACTGTCGCCCGAATGGGCACCTAAACTCCGTTCTATATAGGACGGCCGATAAAATACTCGGGCCATTGGATAAGAAGCGCAGAGAGAGAGGCAATTGAGTGGGCGAGAAAGAGAGAGAGAAAATAAAGAGAGCGAAGAGAGGGAGTGGGAACGGCGAGCGAGGAAGGCAGAGAGAAATAAAGAGAGCGAAAAAAGAAACTGATTGATTGGTGGCTTTTATTATGCCCTAGTTAGTACTGTGGGGCAAGGTCTTATCAAGCATAAACGATTTTTCGGTTTTCAGTGTTAGTAGGGCAACATTCGAGTTGGTTGAGTTAGTTAGGTCAGAGTTAGTTGAGAATTTAGTAAATCCGCGATCCACCCATTTTATCCTAACTTTCTGCCCGATGGTCCATCTAGTAAGACCTCAAAGTGTGTGAAAGAAAAAAAGGGAACAAGAGGGAAGAGAAAACAAAGAGAAAGTACGAGTTATACTTAGAATTAATTTATCGCACTGGAACTTGATGTCCCGTAAGGCCTTTGTTCGATAGAACACATCCTTAGTGCCATAACCCCACGATCCTGCGTCAGCCACAAATCGCCATACCAACAAAAAACTCACAATCATTGCAATCCGTGCAATAATTCTCAATACCATTCGGTTGGAATTCAAATTGAACAATGTAGGTGTTACTACAGGGTATAAAGTAGATTAAATTATCGTTAAAAAAGAGAAACAGGGAACATACGTTTATCTCGTGCTCCAGGAACTTCGTAACGAGGCCACGTAATCGCAAACCGCGCCGTTTACAACTTCGTTACAATAACAGTTTGAGAAACGTTATTTACCATCGTAATGGCAAAAATATCGTTCACTTAAACCCCATCCCGTGTAGCATAAAACGAGAGACGATAAATAGACCCGGAAACCCATAGAAACTGTTAAGGATCGCGAGATCTAAGGACTTAAGTACAACAGTCGATACAAGAGAGTAGAAATCTCCGGGATTGTCGGCTCTTCTAACTCTCACGCTTGCCACTAGCCGCTGCCGGCAGTCGTCTCGCTGCTTCTGGTGCCAATGCTGCTGGTGCAACTCCTCCCCGGACTCGAGTTCTTCCTCTTTTAAACATGTCGATGAAAAACGCGACGGTGCAACGTTCGAGATGTACGCTTAAACCCTTCGTTCAGCTGCGAAGAAAAGATTCTAACCTTCGCCGGTTTTATTCGACCTCCTGGCACGGGAGGATATTAGGGATATTTTACCCAAAGTTTGGGCCAGCGCGACGGAGAGTGCAATAAATTTGTCGCCCATCACCTTAAGATTAAGGTCTACGTCGTCTGTGTTGAAGAAAATCACGCAGAATTAGAAAAACGCATTGCAGTACTACTCGCGTCAAAAACGGCTGCATCAAATCCAATGAAACCTTGGAAATCGATGTAGAATCAATCAACGACCAACCTATATCTCACCTCCCCCCTGGAATCCCAAAAAAAAATTGTAGATCCTTGGAAACAAAAACGCGAACATTTTGTTTGCGATGAAACAAAAACGCGTTGGAGGCCGTCCATTGATCGATTCTTCATCGATTCCTAGAGATCGATCGAATCTCTCGAAGCTGTTTTTGCGTGAAGTACTGTGATCGGTTCTGCCAACTTCACGTGATTGTCGGTAGGACACACAATGTCTTACCGGCAAGCACTTCGCCTCAACGTCGACGGATTTGTAGTAGCAGAAGCTTGCGAGAGACCAATCTGCAAAGAGAGACGAAACTTCGTCGATAGAAAGAACGAGAGAGGGAGAGAGATAGATAGAGAGACCGAGAAACGCACACAGAACGGCAAGAGGAGGCGAGAGATGAAGAAAGAGATGGCGAATCATGAGCCGGATGAGGATCGGCAAGGTTCGATTCGCTACCAACTAGTTTAACGGCGTTCCGCCTCGTACGATGCACTGTCGGGATGCTGCCGGTGCTTCTGCTGCTGCTGATTCTGATGCTGATGCTGTGTACCAATGCGAGCTAGCACAGGACACGCCACGAGTGGCACAGACATCCGCGATCGGAAAGAGCGAAGAACGCACAGCGGGGCGAGCGAAGTGAAGCAAACGCGCGCTCAGAGGCCCCGAAGATCTCTCGTCGAGCACGACCGGGACAGCATCAGCAGCAGCAGCAGCAGCAGCAGCACCGGCTTTCCGAGCGTGCCTCGATTATTTTATAACCGCCAGCACGAACGAAGATACGAGCACGATCGATTTTATCCCCTTAAAGGCGAAAGTGCACATTTCCGGTAACGGATCTTGCCATCGGGCGCGAAATTATTCTCTTAATTTTTTTTTGTTTTCCTATCAATTTCTTCGGGATTCGTTTTTTGCTGTTGTATTGATGAGGTTTTTTCTTTGAATTTCTTTTTACTTTTTCAAGTCATCGATGTCAATAATTCTTCACAAATAGAACAATGTTCACGGATGTTTGGTATTAAATCTGGGCCGAATCCATCCAGAAGTTCGGATTTTATTGGACTTTGAATTTCCCAAAGATCAACTTTTCGCTCAAACTCACGTCAGCTCTTTTCATCTCTTTCTAATTTTTTTTTAACACGTTGCAATTTTATTACTTCTAAAAAAAATTTGCGTACATCATCCGGAATGTCCAAACCATGCCCCGCCATTTTTTTCTAGCCACTCTTAATTTTTCTTAAGCTCACAATCGTTTTTTGAAAACTGTCTGGGTGGAATCCGCCCAGTGTGAAAACCGTGATATTATTCGGTAGTGCGATGATGTAGAGTTAATAACTGAAAAAAATTGCTCCGTGCACCACTTCGAATCCACAGGAAGCGATCTGCGAGTTCCAGCTTCCTTCTTCTTTTTATCGGTTGCCTGAAGCACGCCACAAGGGAGCGCGCGAGGCTCGCGACCGAGCCAAACGCGCGCCGCTTCCTCAGGAACGAAGAAAATGCGGTAGATCGAATCACTTTATTCCCCGATAAGACGTTTTTCTTCGCTCCTGAGATTCCTATGGACCAAAACGCACCGCGTTTCCCACTCTCCCACTCCTTCTCTGTACCTCCTCGCTTCGTCTTCGCGTTCTCGTTGCGGTTACGACACAATTCTCGGGGCCCCACCGGGAATTAACTGCCCCGAAGGTTTACATCGTAAATATTCGTCTCGTTTATGAAGCTGTTATTTTATCATCTCCGTCTCTTATTTTTACACAGTCAGTCGCGCTTAAACGAAATAAAAAGAAGAAGGAATTCTCAAAACAAAACGGTATGCCGATGAAAAGAAAGCGATATAACGCGTGGAACCGTGGAAAATGGAGTCTACACGCGTGAGACCCGCCCCATGGGGTCTCTCCGCCAGTTTTCGGGCTACCACTTGTCCGCGCCATCGCGGTCACGTGATTTACAAACCTCGCGCGCGTGTAACCGCGCCGGAAAGAACGTTTTCTTCGATCCTCATCGAATGATTGTCATTGCGACACACCGATTTCACGAAAAATTCGGCTGTGAAGACGTTTATCGGATAATCGGATCAATCCAGTGTTTTTAGAAAGAATTATTTTACCATTCGTTTTGTATGTATTTATTATTATTATTTTTATCATGTGTTCGAAAGAAACGAACGAGTAGGTAGTCAAAAGGAATTACTTCCGTCGGGCGAACACCGCTGAGAACGAACGCCAGGGCGAACACGACTGCTCGGGGTGACTTTAACAGCCGGTTGTTGAAAAAAAAGAATATCGAAAAGGGAAAAATTGAAATAAAAAAAACGACAGATCTACATATATTTCTAAGGATCTGTGAAGGAGCAGCGCGGCGGTGAGCGGCGGTTCGTAAAATTCCATTTGAAAACAGTTCCGACATCGAACCAGTGTTCGTCGACTTTACGACCTTGTAAGACTCTAAACGATCTACTTATCCCGCTGGGAACAGGTTGACGAGTCGAACGAACGGATAGTTGTTGAACCGGGCGGAACGGCGGGAGGGAGAGGGGGCGGGAGTGGGGTCAGGATACGTACCGATGCTCGGACGTTTGAGGCCTCGTCCTCGCGCATTGCTCGGCAAATTCGATCGACGATTGGAATAAAGTGTCGTTGAGAGGTTGGGGATAATGGAGAACGTTATTTCGCGGATAAAACGATTTTTAATCGAACGGGAGGAGTCGGGTGCGGAGTTGTCGAACACGTTGAGCAATATCGTGGAAGTACGGATAAATGCAATGTCCTGACGCGTAATGGGAATATTATCTTTGGATTATTTGGTTTTTCGTTTGGGTCTTGGATTTTATGGACGATTGAGATTGTGTTACGAGCAAAATTATAATTTCTCTTTCTCGCTTTTGATCTGGATTTCTATTAATATGAAATATAAATATTTATCGAGCTTCATAAGCGAGATAAATAATATATGTGACAATAATTTGATTAGGGAGCGATGCCGGAAGGTTCGGAACAAACGAAACGTCTTGAATCTTCCGTCTGGTGATTTTGCATAATTCAAGATTGTATTTAATTATTTTATATATTAAATACAAACTCTCAGATCAATCGTCATTGCATAGACGAATTTGAAAAAAGAATAAAAATTATTTTTCCATCCATCTTAGTTTTTTCTGGTAATTAATTTTATGTCCTGACGAATTACCGACATAAAAATCAATAATCGTCTCGGCTCAAAGACGGTAGATGTTTAAAAAAGAAAAGAATAAATTTCAATTTCCATCGCAAAACGACGATGACGAACACAAATAAAATTCGCGTTTTCCATAACGAATTCGTCCACGTGGTCTCTCAGAAAATATCGCACGTGGGAAAAAAACGTCATCGCCCAACTGCTTCGAGAATTCCCAATGTTTGACAGAAAAACACGACTCGCGCGCGTGCGCGACGTCAACGCGCACGCGCGTGTCCGTCTGGTAACGTCGGGATCAAAAACATCTGGTTGCGAGGTGGCGCTCGATAATAAACGCGCCCCGCTTCCGACGGAGCGTTATCACAGCCACGTAAAACAATTTCAACAAAAACGATAACCCCCAAACCCCGCAGCATCCAATTCATCCTCCGAAAGAAAAGAAAAATGCAGCTTCCGAAAATATCATTCAAAACAATGTCTTCCATCCTCAAAAACCATCAGACTAAAAATGTATTCTCCCCAAAAAAAATTACTATAAACAAATATAATAAAGAAATAAATATAAACAAATCAGAAAATGAATAATAAATAAATTAGGAAATAATCTAAATAAAATATAAAGACATAAAAGAAGAGAAAAATCGTTTCTATGAAATCTTTACTCACTTTTCGAGGTCTGGCAGCATGAACAGCGTTGGTCCTGGCGTATCTCTGACCCAGAACGAAAACGATTGATCCGGCAACGAGCAATCCAGCTCCTGTGGCAATTTTGTTGGCCTTCCCAGCTGCTCCTCGTCGTTCGCCATTTCCCGAATTAAGACGAGCGTTGCAACGCAAATTTTTCGATAAGCTCGACAAACGTCTCGACAGTTGAACGAGAACGTTCGCCATTCTCGGTTATCGCTCGCTCGACGACACGCGCACACCTACACGCACACACACGCACGAGCACAGGCACACGCACACGGCAAACCACGTACAGATAGGTTCTAGAATCGAAAACCCGGCCAGCTAGCCAGCAGCACCAACAGCAGCAGCCGCAAGACCACGAGAGCATCAGCGGTGGGCAACGGCAGTGCCGCAGTCGTGGAGAAACGTCAACGCGCAAGCTCCGAAACTCTCCGCGAACACGCGATTATAAATAGTCATTCGTTCGGATCACATCGAGAAACTTTCAAATACGAAAATACAATGGTAAGTTTTGTACAACATTGAATCATTGCGTGTGGGAATTTCTGGCGAGCCAACACTTTTATAGAACGTATATATATGTATTTATATGAAGATATATTGAATCGTCTAATAAGTTGCCGAGTTCTTGTTTTGGTTCGCTTGTTCCGCAGTAATTAGTTTGTTTTCTTGGTTAAGTATTAGGTATCGTTCAAGAGTAATTTTTTTTGGTTTTTTTATAGGTTTTTTTAGGGTACTGAAATTTTTTTGATGGTTAGATTGTGGATAATTTTGGCAGTAGTTGTGATTTTCAGATAAACTTTTGAATAGAGAAAGCACGGGAATTTATTAGACTACCCGCTATATTTATATGGTTGTATGTAAATATCTGGATTTAGACGGTTGGGGACGTGACGAAACCCATTTCGGGTATCTATCGGGTGTCTTCTCGTGTCACCCGTGATTGGCGATACGGACCGAACGGTTGAGCAATCTGAGAACCGAGAATTTGTTTCGTGGCAGCGATTCTTGGTATAAGAATTAATATTTTTTGGGTTATTTATTAACATTTTTTTTTAATATTTGGTGATTTTTGCCGTATCGTAAACGGCCATATTTTCACCGACTTCCGGTTGTATGATGGTGCATAAGATACTCTTAGGTACCCTGGAAAAACGGCTTTACCGTTTCAACTACCAAACCAATTACCTGATCTGGTTCTGGCATTTTCATGATCAAGCGGTCACCCATCCTGCTACCGGCCGCACGAGATACCACCGCATTTTATTGAAAAAAAAATGGTTCTCTTAATTTATAGGATCTGATAAGTAACGCTCTCGACGCTCACATTCATCGACCTTCGATAAATTCTGGTATCACTGATTCGCACCCTCGGACCATCTCAAATAACCCAAAATAAACGAATCAAAAAACCATCCTTCAGTTCCTCAATGATTCATAAATTCAAAAAATCCATGAAACCTCAGATAACTTTTTTCTCCATCAAAACCGCTCCAAGTTCCATCAACAACAACAAAATCACTGATTCAAACCACATCGACGAAAGGATAAACACATTTCCATAAAACAACCCGCTAAAATCCATCACGTCCGTCAACGGATCCACGAACCATTCGGTACATTGAAAAGTCCCCTCCGATAGTGCAAACGATTTATCGCCCGAGTCGCATGAACACGCACAAAGTGGCAAGACCTAAAGACTCGCCACGATCAAACGTCGGTTTCGATCATCTTTTTTGCAATCCTGGCGTTGCCGTTGAAAAAAAAAACAACAACAACAAAAAGAAAGAAAGACAAGAGCTTAATCGCCACTTATTAGCCACGAAGTAACACGGTCTGGTAGTTGTGAAATAATTACAACCAGTGTGGAGAATAGCGCAAGATTGCGGACCGTGCGGCGAGTGTGTGCGCGAGTGTGCTTGCACGGACGGGGGGTGGGGCAGGATGGCCCGAGCGGGGAATGATACAGTAGCAAAGGGAGGAGATTATGACATTGTACCAGGCGGAAGCCTCCAGTCAGGAATGCATTCGTGTATATATAGCTCCGCGCGCACATACGTCTGTATTACATATGGATACACGTATGTATGAGCGTAAAGGCGTGCGCGTGTGTGTGTGTGTGCATGGACATATCGCGACGCACTCGTTTTCGACGACCTTGTCTCGAGTGGTCGGTGGAGGCCGAGAGCGATGCGCTACAGAGCGCAGGCATAAACATTAAAGAACCGGGTCTCTCGTACGTGCTCGGTACATGGGCTAGTACGGGCGGAGTTGCGCGGTCGATCTTGCGGCCGATCGTACGTACGGGCAGCGTGACCATAGAACTAGGGATGCAGCCGGCGAGATGGATAGAGAGAAAGGAAATTACATTGAACGAACGGAAGAAAGGGAGAAAGAGAGATATGAATTTTTGAAAAAGAAGAGGGAGAGGAAATTAGGAGGATTAATCGGAAAAGCAGAGAGAGAGAGAAAGGAAAAAGGGATAAATTAAAAAAACTATATAAATAGAAAGAGAGAAAAAGACAGAAGGGATAAATTAAAAATAAAAATATATATAGAGTGAGAGAGAGAGAAAGAAATCAGGGATAAATTGAAAAACAAAAATATACATATAGCAAGAGAGCTAATTAAAAAAAACAGAAGAAGAGAGAGAGAGAGAGATAGACAGAACCAAAGTCAAAAAGAGAGAGAGAGAGAAAGAGAAAAGTACAGAGATGCCTCTCGTCTATCCACACTCTCCAAGCTCGCAGCCCCGTAATTGCCGGTTAATGATCCGCGGCCTGGATGGCACGTATAAGCGGACCGTGGAAAAGCCCATACATACAGATCCATACGTACATGCGCACAATATACATATGTACATGAGCGTGGAAACGAAGGCCTCTGTACTCCACGATGTGATTTCCCGTGCAACGAACCCCTCGATGCAGCCGCGTTCGCCAATATTTTTTAATCGAACGAATCTCGTTCGGAACGCGCGACCGATACTTATCCGAGGATGGTGATCTTGCGGGTTGTGCCGCTGCACCATCGGCAACGGTAGCAGCATCGCCACCACCGTCAGCGGCGGTACAGCCGCGGCCGAAGCGGCAGCATCGCCCGTCCGAGGAATCTATTGAAGAGATTCCCCGTATGTATACATACCTGAGCCGGTAAACGACGTGTTATCGTCAGGAGAGCTCCGGACATGTCCATGCCGTACTCTAGGAATCAGCCGTTGATTATTCTCGAACATGTACGTCTTTCGTTCTCCGACTCTCTCACTCTGTCTATATATAGACCAACTGCTCTGTATATAATAATCCATATATCTAAAAATAAAAATATAGATGGTGATAACAATAAAATGCATTAATCCAATGATTTATTATTCTAAATAATGAAAATTTCATATGTATGAATTATTATTCTATTATCATCATCTGGAATAATAAATTATTGGATTATTGAATTTTATTATTATTATTATTATTAATATTTCTATAATAATAATATAATTATAATTGATATTATTATTCAGAGAGATAAATTATTAAATTATTAGATTCTATTATTATTATTATTAATATTAATATTTCTATAATAATAATGATAAGAATAATATTATAATTATAATTAATATTATTATTCAGAGAGATGAATTGTTGAATTATTAGATTCTATTATTATTATTATTACTATTATTTTATTATTATCATTATTATTAATATTTTTAATAATAATGTTCATATATATAAATTATATTATATTATTACTATTTAGAAAAATAAATTATTGGATTAATGGATTTCGTTATTATTATTATCCTTTTTATAAATATCTAAACATGGAGGAAGAGAGAGAGAAGGATATATTATTCCTATACGCATACGCGCTCTATCTCTTTCGCGCCCGAAGCTCATCGTCAAAGACACCGTCCGGGTCTCCGAGGGGGCAGTTAGAACGAAGAAGAAGGACTAGTTCGAGCTAATTCTCATGGGATTCGAAATGCACATACACACACACGCGCGAGTATATAGAGCTATGCGCTCTCGCGGTTCCCCGAGGAATGCAATTACCGCGGAGGTCTTCGTCGCATACACTTGCCCGTCGGACGTTGTACGTCCAATGATTGATCCGAAGGGCTTTTCTCGAGTGTTATCGCCGCACACCGGCCCAGCCGTATGATTATTGCCGCAGTGATATTGCGGAATTCCGTGATCCAGGTGGGGACTTTGAAAAAAAAAAAATGCGCTATCGGCAATAACCGTACCGTGTAATAAGTGACAAAATTCGTAAGACCGTACTTTGAATAACGCCGAGCGTTGCTTATCACGAAACCTCGTATTAGATAAATCGTAGCGACGAGCCACGGATCGGAGGTCTCTGATTGACCGGAAGATGAGAGTTTACCACAACTATGGACGATTCTCGCCCCGAGCACGCCAACTGTAATAACAATTACCTGAGTTATGTATGTATATAGATAATATATAATGTACGTAAGTATGTATGCACGTGTGTGAGGCTATATGCGAGGAATTTGCTCCATTCAACGGGTCTTGATCTTTGAAAAGCCAATTATTCTTCGCACGTATCGAGATCGGCTGTTTTTTTTTGTCACAAGAAACTGGGGACGAGAAAGTTGATCGATGTTCCTTTTTTTCCGTTGCTTTTCTTGTCAAGTTTTTTTATTGCGAAGGGCTTGACAGGCTCGATTTTTTGTCGATGTTCTTCGGAGTCGGGGATTTGATGTCGAGATCTCGGGAGACGTTCCGTTGCGGTTTTTTTTAGTGGTGGATGGTTGAGGAGAGGGATAACAACTTCGGGGAGTACGCGAGACGTTCCCGAGCACGTGTTGTTAGTGGTTTTGTTAGGAGATAAAGATATATCGATGAAGATATAATTGATGCTGGGATTGACTCGGCAACGCGCGGCGAAAAGTGGCGAAACGGTGGAGGCACGACATTTTAAGAGTGTATTTTGTGTCCCTTTTATGGTGTAAGAAACCATTGAAAGAAGGTTTTTTTACTCTGGTTCTCTTCATCCCCAGGATCGTGAAAAGGGGTGTAAATGTCCCTGTGGGAATTTATTGATGTCGCTCAGGCTCGATGAGATATCTATTTGGTAATTTTTTTTTCATCTAAGAGAGTTATCCACAGCAATCTTCGAGAATTGGACAAGATTTTGCCCTAATTTATTTTTAATGGGGTGGATTTGGATTCGAGGAGGAATTATTACTATTTTGGTATTTTGGTATTTATCAAGTTGAAATATAGATCGTTTGCCCGTAAATATCTCATCAAAAATGTTCGGCAAGCGTTTCAAGGATTTATTGGAATTTTTGGACTTCTTTTTAAACTTCTTTCGTAACCTACTCAAACTCCTACTCTTATTGCGCTTTGCTTTTATTCCCTCGGAGTCGTCTCAGCAAAATCCCCACCTCCATTCACGACCATTAATTAAGTTAATTACACAATAACACTATTCAACATCGTAATATTTTATTAAAAGATACATATATTTATTCTGAAAAAAAAAAATTTATTTTCTTCAATCCCGAGCAATTTATAGATCGCGTGACAAGGAGCGACATAAGAATATTTACCGTGTAGAATTGTACAGAAACAAACACATTTCTCGGCTCGAGTCACGCGATAGAATTGCACATATATATCTATTTTAATATTTATATTATGCAATAACCAACTAAACAATGTATTTCTTATCTAACTCTTGGATCTCTGAACTTGATATTCGATTCGATTACAATGTCGAATAAATCTCACGACGATTCTCGAAGCCAAGAGACTCGCCGCGAACCGCTCGAGATTCGCCGGAAGCGACTCCAACGAAGAAAAAGACAAATCAGACAGAAAATAAAAATAGTAATGCGTTAAAAAGAAAAAAAAAGAACAAAAATGAAATTGAGAATAAAAATGTATCGCGTTGCAGGTAGAAATGACAAAAATGAAATATTCGTGGCGTCTGGCCGTGGTCTATGTAATTTCGTGCGTTATCGCGTATAAGCAACGAGACGGGACCACAGTGTCGATACAGAACTCGACGGGACGTGCCGAGATTTTAAGATCCATCGCACGGAATCGCGTAGAATCTTACAACCTCGTCTCACGATATACCGATTTGAATAATTGGAAGCGATCGAGGCTGAGACGCGGCGGCGCACGCCAGCCGTGTGCCCACGTCGATTAATACCAGTCGGCTTACGCTTGCGGTACGGTTAAATGGATCAAATACCCGTTTAAAAGATATTGATATCGAAAAAATTGAAATTTTGTGAAATAGTCTAGTAAATAGATAACTGGATAAATTAATCTTGGAGAGAAAATAACGGAAATCTTGTCGGTTGTGTGAGACGAGATCGAAAGGAGATTCTAACGAAGGAATAAAAAATTAAAAATAAAATTAGAATTAAAAGAAACAATAAAATAAAATATATCTATGTATAAATCGAAAAAATCACTTGCTGTGATGCATAGAAATACTCTTATTCCTAAATTATGATAGATTATAATTGCTATTTAATATAAAAATCATTTGTAAAACAATAATTTACCCAAATTATTTATTGTTATTGCAGAAATGTGAAAATTTCAATTGTTCCGTAATAATTAATCATAGTTATTTGTTGGAAAAAATATTTCAAACCCATTTTCATCGAACCCCCGTCCATTCCTGCTTCCTCTCCCTTCTCCTCGTTAGATTCCATCTTTGTACCAATTGTCGATAAAATAATTCCACAAAATTGTTTGAAATTTGATAAAGATATATACAAAAACAATTTTTACGACACTTTTGTGTCTAGGCCTGTTCTCAACGACCTGTGGAATTTCGGATCCGGAGGCTGTATAATCCAGTAGCGAAATAAATTAGAGACCAATTTTATGTTAATAAAATGTGAGACGCTCGTATTATAGCCGCGGGACGGAATTCCGCGAATGCGCAATTTTCAAAGTCGTTGCGGTTTATATCATCAAGGATAAAATGCGAGATAAATCACAGCCGGTGGACGGTAGGATGTTACAATGAGGCAGCCGGGGTTCGACGGTTACCGCAACGAGCAACGAGACCGACGACGAACCGATAGTGACGAATGTTCGTCTTCCGGCGGCAACAAGAAACGAACAAACTAAAAACAAATGATTGCCCGCGTAATCGAAGCGATCAACGGTGCCGGCAGACGCTTCATGTACAGGACGTTTTGGATCAGGTCAACGCGAGTCGCGTTTGTTGTTTCAAACGCGTCACAAATTATTTAAAAATCTTATCGCAAGTTCTAAATTTATAATTTAAGAAAACAAAACAATTTAATTAATTAATTCGTCGAATAGCAATTTCGTAAAAATTAATTTTAAAAAAATCAAAATTGGTTATTGCCAAACTAATATTCTAATTAGAAATTGTAATTTCGTGGTAATAAATGCTCCCATGCCACCCCATAATAATAATGATAACATAAATAATGAATAATTAAATAAATGATAATAATAATAAATCGAGAAACTCTTCAAAATTATTTAAAAATTAGCAACATTGAAAGGACTCAAGACAGACCGTCCCCACGTAAATTGTTTCGAGGAATACCGTTTCGTGTTATAGTCTGAGACCAAGAAAGACGCGTGGCTCCGGTGCGGCTATATAATCGAGAAATTAAAGTCGTTCGAGCGATGTTCTTCGGTCGTCCTCCGCGCGGCAACCGGCCGGACACGACGTCTGCGAGAACGCCCGGAACAGGCGATCCTTAAGCGATTGCAATTTAATCCTCGTACATCCCCAGGACTAGTTTTCTCTGCGACGCCACGCGGCCGATCGACCGCTCGGTGGGAGCTTAAACGCGCGCGGCTCGCGCGACTCTCTTCTATCCTGCACGGCCGAGGTCTTCCCATATATATATATTCTCTCCATAACATTTTATAAACTCTTTCTTTCTTGACTTCCTTCTCTGTAAAAACTGTATACATGTAGTATATGTGCGAATTCCATAGAATTGAAGATAATATTTAATATAATTGGAAATCTAATAATTTTATTTTAATTCGTGTAATTTTGATTCATTGGGAATAAATTGAATGATTTGATTATTAATAGAATCAGTCAGAATTAATAGAATTCTATACAAAAATAATATGTGATATGATCGAAAAGCTGGTAATCTTATTTTAATTATTATTATCTTTATTTATTAAAATTAAATCTAATTATTACTATTTTTCATTTATTATTCTACAAATATAAGTAGTATTCTACTAGTATGTGTATTTCTATTCTATTTATCATTATTTATTTTAATAAATGAAAATTATACTAATTAATTCTATATCTATAATAAAAAATGAAAAATAATTAAATAAAATCATGGCAAATTCATTGTCAATAATTAAAATGATATTAATTATAATAAGATTGCTAAATTTTCAATTAGATTAAATATCTGTTCCAATTCTATATTCTCTCATTCTTTATATCTCTTGAATTATCATATATAGATATAATTTATACCGAGAACGAAGAAGAGGAAGAACGAGTTTACGGAATTATGTACACATGTGTACATGATCCACGTGCAGAACGTCGTTTCCGTCAGAAAAGGCAGACAACCGCGAGAAATAAACTTGCGTCGCGAACTTTTCCGTACAAAGTTTCTTCATGCGGCATTCGAGCAGCTCAAAAACTCCCTAGACGAGGATAAATCCCCGACACAAATCGGCTTGTACGTCGCTGTTTCAAAAGTCCCTCACTCGATCTCTCTTTCGCGACACTGCGACACATCTCACGGCCCGAGCGGTCATCCCGAGTGTCGGCAGACGTGATCGACGACTATCGCGATACAGAAACACGAACCCTTGACACCGCGATACGTACAATGTCTCGTCTTTCTCGCGGCTCGTCTTCTCAAAAAAAAAAAAAAATCAAATGAACAAAATAAAATAAATAAAATACAAAAATAAAAAATAAAGAAAATAAAAAAACGAATCGCGATCTATCCGTTTCCGACCCTTCGAAAGGTTTTCTTGCGACGTTGGAAAATTGCGATTCACCGGGTGATAAATTTATCTGAAACGGTTGCGATAGAGTAACGCGAGAATCCGGCGGACGAGACCGCGGTAAAGAAGAAAACTAAATAAACAAAAAGAAAAATGAATAAAAATATAAGCAGCACGGTATTTACGATGCTCGCAAGTTTCGTTGAAACACGATTCCGTGGCATACGTTGCGTTCGAGCAGAACACGAAGTCGTATCAGTGCCTAGAGCTCGTGCCACCTACGTCGTTGCCATTTTCTCGGTAGATCCGCGAGCGCCGGATTCAGTCCCGATTTCCGCGGCATAAATCATTCGCTCTGCGTTTACTTGCATTTTTTTTTTTCGTCGTTATTGCATCGGAACGATTTTACGTTGATCTCGCAGCACGTTTTCTCTCGTTCTTCGCCGTTCTCGTATGTCTCTGTCTCATTTTTTCTCGACGGGCCCGGCTGGAGCGAGTCTCTTCTGCGATATCGGTTTCGAGAAACTCGGCTGATTTTTCATCATGACCGTGGGTCATTATCTACACGTCCTATCATGCCGCAACTAATAATTACCCCGTAGTGGATGCGCGGAAGCGCAGCGAGGATAATTCTGTAATTATCATCGACCGAGGCGTCGGCGCACGAGTTCGCCATCAGTCCGGTC
>OZ020173.1:6163078-6207762 GCA_963971145.1 Sussaba pulchella | reverse complement strand
GTGAATTTCTCTGAGATATTAAGATGATAAATTGAACGTCGAATATCTCTATCGCCGTTTACTCGTCGGTCCATAGCCCGATATGTTGCGAGTCTCGCGCCGCCGGGGCGTATTAGCATTCCTGCGGTCCATCGGCTGCGATTTCTCGGCACGTGGTGCCAAAAACAGCGGCAATAACACGTGCCTCCGGGTCGTTGACGCAAACGAAGAAATTCGAAAGCAAAAGGAAAAAAAAAACCGAAAAAAAAGAATAGCATAGATTTTCCACGAGCGTTGAATATCCTATTTGCAAAATCGTACGATTTATCAGTACCGAAGCGTGGGAGGCTTCATGATTTACGGTCCGATAATTTATGAGAGAGGCAAGGAAAAAATGATGATGATTGAGTTGGAGAAGGAATGAAAATAATCGTAGGCTCGTTGTTTCAATGATAATTCGTTTATTAATTCTAAAAATTATATGGCGACGATATGGTGGGATAGTGATGAGAGGAGATTTTTGGCTCGTGATTCGGCCGGGAATGAAGGGTCGAGACTTGGTCGGGGAAGGGCGGTAGGTGGAGGCTTGCAGCGCGATCGGCGAGATGAGGGATCGTCACCGATAAGCCTTTTATTCCGACGATTCGATTACCGTTCGGCGATGCTCAGATCGATCGCAACACGATTATCACAAGATAGCATCCGAGGTGTGGCGGTCTATATTTTGGTTACGAAAAAAAAAAAGAAGAAGAAAAAGAAAATACTAAAACAGAAAATTATGAAATATCGGCTGTTATGAATTTTTTTTTTTTTTTTCAATATACAAAGTGGCAGTCAACGCACGGATTCTAATTGACATTGATAATTCGTTTTGCATTCTTCCTCTTCGTCGTTCTTCTCATCTTTCGCCGATCATACACTCGCCACATTAATCTCACATTTATTTTCTCCTTATGTTTTTCTCCATCTTTTTTCTCTCCAACTTTAGCGTTCGCGCTTACAAAAAAAAAAAGGTTTCTTATGTATATTTTTAAATTTTTCCTTTCTCTCGAATCGAATACTCGCCTAAAATTAATAGTTTCGTCAGTCTATGAGATTAAATACCGTTTTACAGAAGAAAGAGACAACAACGAAAAAAAATGTCGTTTATATTGACGGACATTTTTTTTGTTTGTTTTACATCGATTCCGAGAGCCTACGTCAGACGGTTGTTTTTAAGGGGAAGAACAACGGAGGAAAGAGACGGCTGCTCTCTTCGGTTTGACTGTCGCGTGTGCATTTTTTTTTTTTTCAATTCTTCATTATCGTCGTCATCGTCTCTCGCATGCATTCTTACAAATCTAAACGTTCAGTTCGTGGATCGTTCTTACACCGTCCGTTGCGTCCTTAAAAAATCGATTGCGGCGTGAAAGTCCCGGAAGTACATATTTCGAACCAGCAGGATGTCACTAATACTGACTTTAGGATACCTTTCGTCCCATTACAACATATTATTTTTTTTTCTTCATTATTCTTTATCTAATTAATTTTTTAATCTTGTTTTTCACCGTCTTACGACTAATTTGCGTGAGCACATGAGTCAAAGACAGTCCGCAGACTAACAGAAATACGACTACCGATAAATATTCAAAAAAATTCATTGTTTTCGTCAGATTTTTAAATTTTTTCACTCGATTCGTATTTTTTTTTAATTTTTTATAATTTCTTTTCTCGCCTACCGATCAATGCGATACTGACAGAAAAGAGATTGGCGCGTCTGAGGTTACCTAAGATCGATCCGCACGCCCGGAATCTCACACCCGATCACACACGCACACGCGCACACACGCAACGCGCTCGCGAACTCCGTACGCAATAAATAAATTTTTATTTTTTTCGTATTTTTTTCCATATCTTTTTCTCCCTCAATCTTTGACGCAATAAATACAGCCACTGGAGACAAACTGGGGCCGATGGAGTGAGAGAGAAAGAGAGAAAGAGAGAGAGAGAGAGAGAGAGAGAGCGTCGCGACGATCTTGATCCTCCGTTTAACCGCATTCACTACAAATCTACGATGTACAATAGGAGTCTTCGTTTTCGAGTAATACAATTTTCCATCGCTTCAACAACGAAAAAAAAAAATATTATCCATTAAATTACACAACTACGAATTAATTACAATTATTTCTCGTTGTTTTTCTTTACTTTTCGGTTTTTTTTTTCTAAATTATTTACACGAGTTTACACAGTTTACAAATTTCTAGATACGGCGTTGGGATCGTTTATTCGTTCACAACGATCGTTCGAGTTTTTCGGTTTCCAATCCAACGGAACCTTTTGATCGCTCGTCGATCGAGGATCCTTCGATCTCCGCCGAGGCGATTATCGTGGGTTCGGTGACGCTCGTGTAATCCACGGTTCTTTTCGGCGGTGTTGTGTCCATCGTCGTCATGATCGTGCTGTATTCGCCCGAATAACCGTTCGCCACATCGTCGTCCAAACCGATTTCCTCGGATCTCATTTCCTCGCTCGTTTCCACCGACGAATCGGTCACGAAGGTCGATCGATCCTCGACCTCGACGCTCGTTCCGGTCACGACGATTCCATCGTTCGTCGTTTCCAAGATTTCCGACAAAACTCTGGCTTTCCTCGTTGTCTCGGTTTCACTGATTTTAAGATCGTCGCTCGTCACCGCATTTTTCGTCGACGTCGATGTTTTCGTTCTTCGCCACGACGACACTTCAGCCGCTGCTGTGGTTTCCATCGACGGAGTTACGGAACCCATTGGATACCAAGACGTGGCCAAGGTCATCACCGCAACCGTCGGACGCGTCGACGTCGAGGTCGTTCTCGTTGACCTTCCCGTCATTTTTTTTCTACTCAATACCGCTGATCTCTGCTTAGACATTGGCCTCTTACGTTTCCCCAAATTCGTTTCGTTCTTCGATTTTTTCGATCCATCCTCGACCACGGAATCACCGATTTTTTTTCCACCATCCGCCATTTTTTTCTTACCACCGTTCTTGCCACGATTGCGTTGCAGATGTTTTTCGTTGTTTCCAACGTGAATCTTCGTCGATGATTCTATTCGCGATTTTCGTTTTTTCGCCGGTGCATCGAGAGCCTGTTTTCTGCACAATTCCTCGCTCGCAGCGCCCTCGCACGATCTTTTGGATTGCGGAGGACCCTCGACCGGGGTTTCGGCGTTTCCTCCGCGATTATCCTCGACGGCGTCGCAATGACCACCCGGTTTTTCGCCCTTTTTGCAGAGACGTTTGCGTTTTTTTCGTTTTTTTCGTTTGCGACAACGAAATTTGTCACGACCGTCTTTGTCCTGAATCGGAAGTTCCGGACATTGGAGCTGTTGAACGTTTCGATGATGGTGGGAATTGTGATGATGACGGAGATTGTGATGAGCGCCCAGCATCCGCGCTTGAAGAGCTTCCACGCGATCCAACGGAGCGACCCGAGTTAGTACGCGGGCGTAGGCCGATAAACGTCCGAGATTGTGACCCTTGGCTTGCACCCGACGAGGCTGACCCCAACGATTCAGCCCGAGGTACAGAGTCTTCTTGGCCGTTGACCAACGTACCGAACTGTAAGTGTTGTAATTGTGCTGCTCCAGAGTCTCGTTGAACACGCAATCGTCCGTGTATTCACGCTGAAACAGAAAACGAAATATTGAGTTCGACGCGCGCGAAGGAGGTTTTGTATCGTGTTTTTGATAACATATTTTAAAAAATCTAGAAGACCTGGGATTGGATTGATAATTAATGTATGGAATATTTGAAATATTATACTATATGCATATATAATAATGGACTATTGAGAAATTAATTGGCAAATTTATTTCTAAATATTATTTCTTAATACAATTATTATTCATTATTATTCCTTATATTAATTTTTGAATATCATATTCTGTTATTTGATAATTGATTTCTAGAGATCTGTGAGATCTAGGACTTCCGTTACAATTTTCCTGTGAACTTAAAGTAAGGCGTTATCACTCTGATTTTTTTTTTGAATTTCAGGTCCAATAGTTTTGGTTATTTATCTGTAAATTTAACTATAAGAAAGGCGGGGGAGGCTTATTTTTGAATATTGTTTATAATATCTTGTTAAATATATACAAACTTCAAGTTTCTGGTCTACACGATTTGTCAGAAAATCGGCAAGGGATCCCCAAAAATGAATTTTCAAAAACAATTGATCGTTAGACGATAATCAGCTCGTGGAATGATTGCTCGCACCACCCTCAAACCGTTTTAGGACTCCGGAGGTCAGAGGTTGCGTCGAGTTATTCGCATAAACTTCTTCGGTTTTAATGCAGATGAAGAAAAAAAATATTTAAAAAATTGGTTGGAGGAGCAGTGAATGAGAAACGAATGGTATTATGGTCCGAGGTTGGAGGTTATTATTCCAATGGCGCACGCAATTTCCTCGGAAGCCAGCGGGGTGTCCGTCAGGAGTTGCGGGGGCGCCTGCGAGTTGGGAGGTAATTACTCGGCTGAAGAAGCCGAAGTCGCGAGCTTACATACGTCGAATTTATTATCGTATAACTTTTGCCGAGGATCGTTTATCCTTCAATTCATTTTTAATAGTCGTTGACTGTCGAACCGCGCCCTGCGATCTGCCCTACGCGGGGTTGTTACGGGGATTAATGAAATATGGAGAGAAAAATGATTGAATCCAATTTTTGTGAACATTGAGTCAAATTTTGTTCGATAAAAATATTCATGATTAATAAGAATAAAATTTAAAAAAATTTATATCGTATACTGAATATTTGATGACGATAATAACAAAGAAATTAATTCAAGAGGAACAAAGAAAAAATTGATCGACCGTATTTTTAATCGATAAATTGTTAACCGATTTTCACAATTAATTCTACTTGAATTTATTTCCTTCTATTTTCTTCTCCCAAATTTTATTCGGTTTCAGGAGAATGTATTGTTGTTGTTCTTTGTTTCCTACGAGGCATTATTATTCGGAAAGAAAGATTTATACAAGTGGGACTGCATCGAGTCTCGTTGAGCCGCGAGATGCGTCGACGATAAGATTGACCCACAGGAATTCCGGTGAACGGTGGAAAAGGAATAATTTCGGAGTCCTCGTCGAGAATCGCTGGAGAAGGAGAGACGTCCGTTTTTTTTCTCCCTCTCTCTCTCTCTCTCTCTCTCTCTCTCTTGGTTCGCTACGTCCGTGACGTTGAGAATTATTTACGGACTTCTCCAGCCAGACGACGTCCAATTAGTACAGCGATTTCGAAATTCTCGAATGGCAAATGCCGACCCAAAGTCTTTGTGAACGACAGCGTCATTCCCTCATTACGAATTCGCGGATTTCTTTGCACCGTATATATTCGCGGTCGACGATCGATCTAAGAAGTTCAACTAATTTCGAATTAATCAAATTTATGGACGTTCATGTCTTCGTGCGTGTCTCTAACGTTTATTTATTTTTCTTCCTTTTTCTTTTTACAAATTCCAGGTCGCTTGGAGTAAAAGAATTTGATTGGATACGAAAAATAATTGGAGCGAGGTTGAGAGTAGTTGAATAATAATCCATGCCTGGCTATTTAATCAAAATGATTAGAAATTGTTTTACTATGTTGGTTTGATGTTTAATTGAATGATTCGAAATTATTTTTAAATTATTAGTTATTAGTAAGTTAGTTGGTAAAAATAATGAGTTATTCTACAGCCAAGGACGAAAAAATAGAAAAATTACTAGACACAAATTAGTGAAATATTTATTATACTAAAATATTGCCAACATATAAAGGGACAAGAAATAAAAAAATTAACTATAATACAATCGCAAACATAAATCGCTTCCTATGAACAAATAATAGGCCAAAAAAGAACGGACAAAAAAAAATTTCCAAGAATGAGAAACATTGAGAACGAAAGCCTTCAATTATCGAGAAAATCAGGTCCAAGATTGATCGATTTAATCCAAAGAAGAAGCGATAAAGGTACTCCATATGCGTCCTTTCCTGGAGGCGAAATAAGCGTCGGCGCACGCGCGTTGGTGACGCTTAGCGCAAGCACAACTTAGGCGGCAGCACCGGCGATTACGGGTGACAGTTCGAGGAGCATCGGTGCCCGGCTCACGCGGTGCACCCTTACGCGAGACGAGCACGTAACTTCCTAACGAGCCTCTTCCTCTGTCACACGACGGAGCTGATACAGCCAATTCAACGTCCAGCAGCCGAGGCTCGCCGTCTGTATATAGATGGACCAGTCGCACGTTCTCGTCTGTCTCTCGCAAGCTCGCGCAACCGGCAGCTACGTAACACTACATATATATCATACATATACGGGATTCCACGTGGAAACCTCGAATCCAGCAGGAAGTTCATGATTCTTTTCCGGCTTCCATTTTATCCTAGAGACATCGAATTATTTTCTGAATTTTTGAATCGCCCTATAGTTTTCGAAAAAATTAAGAGATACCCTCAAATAATGAAAACATCGATATTTTGAGATGATTCAAAATTTTGATTATTTTGTGATTTCAGTAGGTCAAGAAGTTTGTTCAAATTTTCATATATATTATCGAAAATTGTATATAAAATATTATCAACTATTCGAATATAAACCGGAAACAAAATTAGTCATTGGAGAAGCAAAAGGAAATAGAATCGAAAAATCCATAACATTTTTTTATTGAAAGAAAAAAAATAGTTGCAATAAGTATTCCACTATCAAATTTTGATTTTCATTTCTCTCATCCTTCATTTTTCAACCTACAACAAAAATCCAAATTTTCGTTTATGCTCAAAATATGCATTTCCCAATTTGGGGGTTGTTTTTAATCTTCTAAAAGGAGTGTTTGAGATCAAATGGAAGCCAAAAAGAATCATGAAATAAATCCGCAGGATCCGTGATTTATTGACCGTCCGAGCTCAAATGGAATACCGTATATATCCATACATACATGTTGCAACTGGTGGTGGCCGGTAAAACGCACATTCTTGCCTCATCCTCAGCCCGATCGGGCAGTTCACTCGGGGTCAAAGTCAATTGGTACATCGACCTACCGAATCGTTTGTTGTACGTACAGAGTTTGAATTCGCCGCCCGCGATCTCGTTTCTCAATCTTCGCACTGGGGGAGAGCCCGAAGGTTTAATTTTCCACGTCAATTCACGCGACGAATTTCGACTTATCATCTCGGACCTCTCACCGATTTTTTTTATTTACAAATTGGTTGAAAAAAAAATCCATCAAAAATACAGGATTCTATAATCAAGTGAATTAAACGTAAGACGCAAATTTACGACCTTGCGGTCAATCTTGTAATATTTTGTAAAGTCATGCGGTCGCAAAAAAACATTTTTTACGAATCAATGTTTTTTTTAATTGCTCGATTGTTTGATTTAAAGCGTCGATGATCGATAAATATGTCAACATTTTTATATCGCCACAATCCGAAAGTCCGACTTTAAAGATTCGTGAAATTTGAATTTTTTACGCATTTTAATCATTTTTTATGCGCGATTCCACTGGCCCCGGTCACGTTTTCCGCGTATGCGTGCCGTATGCGTGTTTTAACGATTGTTTGTACAAAGTTAGAATCGCCACTCCGTCGAGATGTTTATGCTGCTCATGGTGAGAAAAAGCAAATGTGATTTCGTTCAGACGCGTTGTCTGGCGTTGGTTACGCTACGGTTGGTTCGATCGTTACACGCACGTTGCACGGTGTCGGACGAAGAAGAAAACGTTTTTAACAGCGCGTTAAATAGCAACGCGAGAGCTTGAAATAGCGATAGATGTGCGGAGCGAACTCCCCCCGGTCGTGTCATCGTCGAAAATAGTTGAAATTGCGAAGATTGCGAATAAGCGCGTGCATTGTATTATCGTACACGCGTGATTCGAACGTCTCCAATACCGAATTTGGACGGAATTTTGGAAAAGAAACAAGGATAAAGTATTTGGTTTTAATGAAACGTTACAGAAGCATATAATTTTATGATTTTGGGCTGAAATTTATTCCGCGATTCATTTGATTATTATTTGTGATCGATTGTTGATCATTTAATTTATGATTTTATTATTATTGTGAATACCTGACCACCGGAATTTTGGAAGAAATGTATTTTAGGTTCTCGAATGAAACGTCATCATCTCATATAATTTTGTAGATTTTTGAGCCGCAATTTTCATCGTAATTAATTAATTTAATTTTTCATTATTATTAATCAATTATTAATTATTTCATTTATTATCTTTATTATCATTTATTATTTATTTTTATTATTGTTATTATCAATTCAGTTCTGTTAAATATTGAATAATAATTTGTTTAACAAAAATTTTCGTAAATGTGACTGATCGAATTAAAGAAAAATTAATTGCACGAAACGATTGACCCCCGCGTAGGAAACCGAATGGACTTTTCGTCATGTCAAATAGTTTACGATGTAAATACGTATGTTTCGCTTCCAAAAATTTATGTCCTCGTCTTAACGGTGTCGGCAGAACATTTATACTTCCATACCATCAATTTCTCGGGCGAATAAAAAGAAATACACAAAATAATCGTCTCTACCGAGATTTAATTGCTTGAAGGAAGATGGAAAAAAAAGCATACGTCTCTGACACAGTAGAATTCCACCGATTTACCATTCCATCACGAGCGAATAAATTCGCATCACCGCTGCGAAAAAAAAGAGTTTCTCCATAATTCAGGATTTTCGGGGGAATATTTATCTATCAGTCTTCGAATCGTCGAAGAATCGTTTCGCGTAGGTGAAATTTTGAATGTCCAACTGGATTTTTAAAGAAGTGTCTATTTATTCATTATTTTTTTTACTCGTGGTAGATTGTTTTTTAGCATTTGACATATTTTCCAAAATTAAACGGCGATTGAAATATTTTTCTCGGCTTTTTCAAGGTTGGAGACATCCATTTTTCTTTCTTTTCTGCTTCCGGTAGAGTCGTAACAGGGTGGAGTTGTGACGCGGTAAAAATGTTTTCCGGTATTAAATCGTCCTAGACATTTATATTTTAATTTTATTTGTTTTTTGGTAAATGGATTAATGGTGGAGTTATAAATCTGCCAGCGAGCCGATAGTCGATATTTTCTTTCGCTTCCGCTTCTTTCATTGCGACTAAATTGTGCTCGACGAGCGACGAGCCTGGATGAGGTGATATTAACAATTTCTATACATACATATAAATCGGTGTAATGCCAACCTGTCTCCTTCTTCGCTATTAACGATTGATTTACAATCGTCTTAGGCGCAAAGTGAGCCTACTTTCTGGTCTGAATTAAACGCACGCGGCGAATATAATAATACAATTGCTTGCATCGCTTCCGGATAAGTTTTGCTAATAATTTTTAACCCCAAATCTTTTTTTTCTAAACGTCCGAGGATTTATCAAAATAATAATGTGTACGATAAGATTTATTCAATTTTTTTGAGTCACTTATATTCACTTTTCTTCGAGATATCTTGAATATTCTAAAGCAAATTTTTTAATCTTTTATTCATTGCTTAATTTTTTGAAAATTCATTTGAAGTTTCACCTACTGACCTCAATTGCAAATGTTTTTCTCTTTTTTTAGACGTCTCTGAATTTTCATGGAGATCGTAACAAAAAACAAAACCAAAAAATAATCGTTCTAATAATTTCCGCAAAATCCAACTCCAGCCGATTTTAAATTATCGTGGCAGTTCCAAAATTTGCAAATTCGATTACGCACACACATAAACACTCGAGACAACCTCAAAATTGCATTTCTCAACGTTTCAAACTATTTCCAACAGGCCGACGCACAAAAATCTTTAAAAAAGTAGAAAAAAAAAACCATTTTTGATGAAACCCTCGTTCACGAGAGACCAGAATAATTTAAAAATCCATTCCAACTTTGGTCCAACGGTGTGGAAACGATTCCATCGCCGCGAGTACGTTGAAAATTGATTGACTGGGATGCGGAGGTGTGCCAGAGGCGTGGAATCTTCGACATTGTATGGCAGGCGCGTCCGGCTACCTCAGTTGTCATAAATTCGAGACGTTAACACGACGGGACTCGTCGCAGCTCAATTTTCGAGGTGATATATATAACAGCCGGTCTGTAACGCCTCGAGGGCAAGAAATGAGTGAAAAATCATTTGCCCAAACGCGGTATGAGAAAAATAAAACATAAAAAATAAAAAAATAACCGAAGGGCTTGACGCGTCGTAAAACGAAGAGAATACGATGTCGAAGCACGTAACGATGAACTTTTCAAGTTGTCTCTCGCGTTCTATCCTAGTAACTACACGTCGTGGCTGCCCGATTCTTTCCCCAACGATTTACACGTCGTTCCACGATTTTACCGATTTTTATGGTGTGGGCACTCGCGACCGGCACACGTTAAACCCTTCATCGTTGGGAAGAAAAAGAAAAACAAGGAATAAAAAGATTGACATTTTAATCGAAACTCTTTCGGTCGTGGCAACATTATCGTAAAATTCCCGAGATGGCAATTGTCACGTGATTTCGAATGATCCCCCGCAGTATTTTTTATTTTATCTCATTTATTTTCGAATTTTACGTGGCTGTTTGAATAAATGAGTCAATTTTCTTTTGATATCGAAAAAGAATTCCGAAGAACTTGTAAAGGAGATAGACGAAATGTTTATGTGATTGCGAGACTTGCCATCGAATGAATTGAAATGTTGTGATTAAAAATTTGAAAAAAAATCGAATTGTCCTCAAAGAAAAATGAATATGATGAACTCTGGCCTGAATCGTTACTGCAATAAAAAGAAAGTTCGAAAATGCATATTTCTGAGAATAATAACAATAAAATTTCGATGAGCCGGCAAAAGACATTTGAACAAACAATAAATAATCGTAAAAATGGTGAGTCTCTGAATTTAAATATTCTGACGAAAAAACACGAAAAAAAACTGGATTCCCGTCAAAGAAACTGCAATAAAAAAAACCCCCAAAATCCATATTTCTGTCAACCCTTGCTAATCCCTAAATTAATTAATTAATCCCAATCCAAAAACTTCACCGGCCACGCAATATTCTGCCATAAAAAAATAAATAAAAATCTCATAGCTTCCCGCGCCAAAAAATTCTCCCGTGAATAAAATTATTCCGTGCAACGCGAACAAATCTTTCGAAGATTACGCGTCTCTTTCGAGACAAGTTGGCTAAATTGCGGTCATCCAGCGGCGACCGAGAAGAATAACAAAAATAAATAAAATTTCAAGCTATTCAGACGCCCACCTCAGCATTCGTCTCATCGCCGCAGCTCGGTCCTAATTCTCGTAAAAGTTATGGAGATGCAATGAAGTAGACTTTGGGAAGCTGCGCGACTGCGGCGCGAGCGCATCAAGGGTTGCAAGAAGCCCCGAGCGTTGTGTGCGCCGTAACGACCGTCCATCAAAAAAGAAAGGAGGAAAGAGAAGGAGAAAATTGTGAACGCGTCGGCGTTTCTCGAATCACGTCGTCGACCATCCACGAAATCCCACGAGGAGCCAAAGCCGACGTAGCCAAGTGCGGGAACGATTTTGGAATTATCTCTCACCGTCGTTCGGTCCATGAGCACGCGACATGAGATTTTTAACCAGGATAGGAAAAATCTCAACAGGCTCGGAATCGAGATAAGAGCAATAAGAATGCTTCGCGCGACCTTACTCCGAATATTTTATTATTCACGACGGGAATTCCAAGTTATCGGTCAATTCTTCGAGATATTTCAAAAATTCTGTGACATCTGAATTATCTAATCCTTTGGTTGTTATTTTTTTGAAAATGGTCCATTTTTCATCTCCCTTTCGACTGCTTCGAATCTTAATAAAAATGCTTAACGACCAGAGAAAGATTATTATCCAATTTGTCTATCAAAAATTCATCCCAGACCGATTACGAGTCACCGCACAATTAAAATCCTATTTAGATCTTCGACGATATAAATAAAAAAAACATCTCACCAGTCTCAGAATCGAGATGACAGCGATAACGATGCTCCGGGCTCGACTTCACATCGAAAACATAAACATTTTATCATCCACGAGCCATCGAAAAATTCGAAATTCTCCGGCAATTAATACGTCGCACGCAGATATGTCAGATTGAAAACGAACGAAGCTACGAAATCGAAAATTTATCGCTTTCGCGGTGTTGCTCAACGTCTTTCCCAAACCCAAAACGTACGCATTCGATTTCACACGCGGTTTATCGGATCGAAACAAAATTTATAATTCTTCTCTGTCCTTCTCATTCAATCTTCGACGATTTCCCAGAGCGCAGGAAATTTTTCTTCTTCCTTCGTTGACTGCCCAGTGGTCGACCATTGTGGAATTATTGTGGGAGTATCAATGTGATATTTATGTGACACTCGGTCCGATAACTCGTGACTTACGCATCCAATTAAATCCGTGAGAACGGACAGCCTCCGAACACCGATCGTCACCTTCGAGCCCCGAATAAGATACATCCTCAACTCCGATAAGCTCACATCTGCTCGTTCGTGTAAAGCCCCAACAATTTATCCACAATTTCACTCTCGCTGCCGCGCATCGTCGACGAGACGCGAACGAAACGCGCTGACAACGTCGATGAGTGTAAAATAAGGTAATGCGTGTACACAAGAAAATTAAATACTCGTTTTGCAGATTGTTGCATTTTTTTAAATCCTTTTTTTTGTTTTAATTTTTTTGTTAACGAGTGATTTACTTAACGACGGAGGTTGAGAGACGACGTTTCGAATAAGTGCGTAGGGCAAGAATGTCGTAAAGGATAAATATACTCGAGAGCTGAAGCTTGGCAGTGGTTTGAACGAGTACAGAGCGAGCGGAGAGAAGGCAAAGTAAAAGCCGCGAGGAAGAATCTTCGGGTCGTTGAATAGATAACGGCTTGCAATCGTATCACCGTTGCAATGAATAACGCTTTATGGGTGACGATCACGTACACGAAGCACTTCGAATCGAATCAATTGCCGCCGTGAAAATGAAAAAAAAAAAACACATACACACACACAAAAAAAAACTGTGCGCGCAATCGAAAACACCGTTTCGGTCGACGTACGACGTACGCGACGATATATATCTGTATATCTGTCTTGGGACGATCGAGGTGAACCCTTTAACGGCTTTGCGCTATCTCGCACCGAGTTTTTTCTTTTTTCAAATCGAATTTATGTTACCTTGGGCGAGAGGAGGAGGGGAGGGAGGGAATGGCTTTGAACGGGCGAGAGGTGAGACGGAGAACGATCGAACGGTCGATCAAAAAGGTCACGTCTTGGTTTTTGACTGGCGATTGCGTCGATTCGACTGAGCGAGAGAAAATTTGATCGAAGGAAAAAATAGAAAATCTACTATGTGAGGTGGAGATCTACGAGTTCTGGGGTTTGGGGATTTTTTTTCAGTATTGTGTAAAATGTGGAGAAATATACGAGTAACAGCATGATAAAAGAATGTTACTCAATAAGTAGATAAATAAATGATAAATATATGTAATATCGTTACGCAAATTACGAATTCGGGGGGTTAAATAAGTGAAATAAAATTCCTAAAATGAAATGTATAGGTTAATAAATGCAAAATAATAAAATAACTATTATAGATATATTATTAAATATTATTTATAATAACAACTATAAATACATATTTCATATTTTTGGGCTGAATCATAAATTTATTTTTTCATTTCTTCTTATTTTGCACTCAAATCCAAAAAATCTGCACCGGCTAAACGAGATTAAATCATTTTTCATCCTACTCGCTCTTTTCAATGCTCGCTACTCAAAACATCCCACAAAAAGATCAATCAATGCCGACCCCCAATTTGCCAGCCGCATTATTTCCTCCCCGCCCTGATCCACCCCCAATTCACCATACAAAAAATCAAACAAAAAGCTAAACTCTCACACAATACCCATGATTACATTACACCTTCGATTAATTAACCTTTCATTCAACGTTTCGTCGTAGCCGGCGTCACGAAAATATAATTGCATATTCATATCGAGAGGGGGGGGATCGCCGTACTTTCATTCAAATGAAATTGCGATGAATGGTCGTTGTTCCAAGGAGCCCCGGCGCTTGTGCACCGCATAGGTGAGGCGGAAGGCGGCGTTGCATGGCGCTGGTCGTCGCGCTCGTTAAATATTAATCAGACGCTCGGGTGGATAATTACGAGAGTGAAAGAATCGAAAGAGTGTGAGGAAAAACGGTCTGGCTCGACGATGCTCGCGATACAGAGTAGCGACCGGGGAAGAGACGATGAAGAGAGGGCGAGAGAGGAGTAATGGTGACCCAGTGGCACGGTTGATGGCCCTGCGCGATGTAATTAAGGGCCGGATCTCGTTGTTTTATCTAATCTGAGAATTGCCGCCTCTGCGCAGCTCTCTCGAAGAAAAGAAGAGACGCAGAGACGGCGAGAAAAGAAGCAGGGATGGGGCTAAGATTCCGCACCTCCATCCTTCAACGCGATCGCGACGGAGTACAAATTAAGTATTTAAGATAATTAGCTGATTTTACCACATTTGTTTTTCTTTTTTTTCCTTCGTTTAGGAGTTTTTTTTGTTGCTTTTTTGTTGGCGAGGGCGGCCGCTGCCGAGATGTTATCCGCCGGTGGCTGGAGCTGCCGCCGGTTGCAGCTCTCAAAGGGACCACGAGGAGTTGATTTATCGCCGGGTCGAAACGGAAGGGCCAAAGGTTCGAGTACGGGTTGGCTGGTGGGATTCTTGAAAGAGAGTGTGAGAGAGAGAGAGAGGGACAAACGGGAGGGCCAATGTGGGAAAACAAGGGAATCTACCGCGATATTAATTCAGCTATTCAATTAACTCGTTACTGAGAATCTTTTGGTTTTTCTTTTTTTTTCCGACTCTTTTTCTCTCTCTCGCTTGTAATGTTTTTGTGGGATACGTCGGGAGTTCTCGCCCGCAATTCCCCACGAAGCGGTACTGATGTCTCCTTACTACGTGGGAATATATTTATTTTTTTCCGTTTTTTTTTTACAACGACTTGTATAAAACCACATTTGTGTTTGACTAGCTGCCAACTCGTGGAATAGAATTTCTTCATTTCTACTTCCTTGTCCACCCTCCCTCTCTTTCGTCTTCCTAGGATTCTATGAAGGCTTTTATTTAGTCGTCGAACTCTCTGATAGGTCCTCGATCGCGCGAACTCGAGACTAACTCACAGACCGAACAACGAATATTTTTCCAATATCATAGCCAAAAATACAATTAGAAAAAAATTAAATAAATAAATAAATATTAAATAAATTGTATATATTATATTACATCGATTATATTATCAAATGAATAAATAAAATAAATATTTATATCTCAAATATCATTTTTTAAATATATTTTTCGATGAGTAAGAAACAAAAATTAAAAAAAGAAGTTGGGATAAAAAGCTCTCATCTAAAATCTAAGCACGTCTGGACCCATAGTTGGATAAAATAATGACCAAGTGGGAGAAAAAAAAGAAAGAAAAATAAGGAAAAAATACAGGAACGTACGAAAAATCGTTGTTATAACAACGTATACCGAAGTGCCGGTGGCCGAAGCAACCCCGGAGGATGCAAAGCCCACGGGGGGTTCTAACGTAAACGTTATAGGTACATGTTATCTCTCTCTTGCTCTCTCTCTCTTGCTTTCTCTCTCTCTCGGGCGAGGATCTATAGCGTACGTTACGACCTGCTTTGCCGGAGTAATCAGCGGTCTCGAGCGGATGCAACTACATAACCCATGTAAACCTGCTTTCGATAAAAACTCGTCGAGTTTTTACAATCGACGGGGCGGACGGTAACATTCGCGGGAGAAGCTACTCCCGGCCCCGTCGAGGGACCATCGTCGACGGGTTCGCGGCAAAAGGTGCGCAACCACGTTTGTAATTCGTCTACATGCGCAGCCGGTGTTACGTTATATATATATATGGGTTATTTCACGTCAAATCGGACAGGAAAAATGTTGTGTCTTGCCGATTCGATAGGCGATTTTTTTTTTTTGGTATTCATTTGACCGCGAGAACACCCCGGATTGTTTTTCAGAATTTTCGGATTTCCCGACGACTCTTCGAGTAATTGAGAACTACCTCTAAATAAGGAAAGGCATAGCTTAATATAGTAGAAATATTTGATTTATTTTGTAATAAGAAATATTTTTTATCTTTTGAATCTATTTTTTTGGCATTGATTATGATTGTTTCGTTCTAATAAATTTTTATTGATATGATGTTAATACTGGAAATGATAATAATAATATAACTAATTTTTTTGGTGGTTACAATAATATATAATCTTTTTTATTGTGAAAGAAAGAAAATATAGTTGCAATAAAAATTCCCTATAAAATTTTGGTAGACTTAATCTTTTGACCTCCCGAAATCAGAAAGAAAAATCATTATTTGCATTTCTTTTTTGAGGGTGGTTCAAAATTTGTTGAAGGCCCGTCAGGCGATTCGGAAAATCAGAAAAAAAAATCTAGGTTGTATTTGGTGGCTAATACAACCCAAAAAATAAAATCATGTACTAAATCGGCAGGGATCAGGGTTTCGATCGTCCGATTTGCCGTGGAATTCCACATACGAGTGTGCGCTTGTGTGTGTGTGTGCTACAGAGCCAGCAAAACGCGCAGCCCGAAGATGATCCGACAGCGAACCGCCACACGGCGGTGGCCGGTAAATCGTTCCCGATCGAGGCTGTATCAGCTTTACGATTCGTCATCCATAGAATTTCTTGCTGGCGGGTAAATGCATCCGAAGAATTTTATTAAATCGTTCGGTGCTGGATATTAGATGACTATCCATCGTGCTTTTTAATAGATCGGGGCAGGGGCGAGAGGGGGAGGTATTTACTGCCGTGAGAACGCGACATTGGGTAATTTCCGAATCAAATAAAAAATGATCCCCATATATTATCGTATATAATATTTTAGACCGACGGTAGTCGAACAATAAAAATGATTATAATTATGATAATAATAATGATAATTTTTTTTATTATTATTATTATATTAATAATAATAATAATTATTATTATTTTTATTAATAATAATAATAATAATAATAATAGTAATAATAATTATTATTATTATTAATATTATAATAATATTAATAATAATAATAATAATAATTATTATTATTATTTTTATAATATTAATAATAATAATAATAATAATTATTTTTATAATATTAATAATAATAATAATTATTATTATTTTTATAATATTAATAATAATAATAATTATTTTTATAATATTAATAATAATAATAATTATTATTATTAATATTATTCATCAATTGTTAAATATAATTTCGTGCAAATAAATAGTTCGCAATTTCCCTCCATCGCGACAATATTAAAAGCTCGGTCGATTCGCGTCGACGGAAGAGCGAAACGACGAAGGTTGGTCGTTGGCACGTACGCAAACGTCGGTCCATATCGTGTTACCCGAGTGGAGAAAGATTTGTCGCAAGAGATGCGACAATGTTCGATGCGTTAGCATTCGAGTAGCTCGAGCAAGTTGTACACACGAGAAGCAAAACGCAACAAGCAGCATCGTCATGAGCAATCGGCATCAGCATCACCATCGCCAGCATCAGCATCAGCGTCAGCACCACGAGCGTGAAGCAGAAGAAGCGAGAGCGAAGCAAGAGCACGCGCGTTCGCGTGCCTCCGTCGCCTTCGCGTTCGTCGAGATGCAGAAAGAGAGCACACGCATGGTGTGGCCTAGCTCGGAATTTCTTCGAGGTATTACGCAACAACGACGACGGCGACGGTGACGGCGTCGCGTCACGGTTCGTACCACCAGCATCTGGTTAATACCTGCACCGCACGCTCGCGAGATCGCTTTGCGCTCGAACGAGAGCCCCGAAAAGATTGCGCCGCTCGCCAGCGCGCGCGCGAGCGTAACAAGTGCATGTGTCGCAGACGTTGTCACCGTCGGTCCGACAACCCCTTTCCTTCGTCGCTTCCCTCTTGTTTGGTGGGTTCTCGGCATTCTGCGCGTTCATCGGCGATACCGGATCCGGCAAAAACTCGATATTGACGGAAGTGCGACGACGCGATCGACCGCGCGCGTCTGGGACGAGATCGAGGCCGATAAGACGTGATAGGTTTATTTCGATTGCTAGTTCGATTTATTCCTTGGGGATGTGTTGCTTCGATGGGGAATTTTTTATTATTCAGTCAATAATTTATTTATGTTATTTAGTTGTTTATTTATTTATCAATTTATTTATTTATTCATTTAGGCTATTTAGTTAGGTTATTTATTCATTTATTATTTTTTTTTTTTTGATAATAGATATTTCGAATACCAAAGAATCTTTGAGCGAATTATTTTAGATTATTTATCTCATTACAATAAATTAAATTTTCGAAATAAAAATTCATCTGTAATAATTTTATCAAAAATTTTAATCTCGAAATACAAGAGGAAAATTAATAATAAAAAAATTTTTCATCGAAGATATTCAGCTTCAATTAAAAATTATTTAAACTCACTGTGGGACATTAAGATCGATCCCATCATTGTATTCTTGATTTCTTTGTCAATAATTTTTTGTGTGCATTCCATAAATTCACACTTTATCACCCATTAATTCACCACGATGATAGAAAAAAACTAAATGACAACGTGTGACTATTCTCAGTCTAGCTCGGACGATTCTTGAATAAATAGATCAGTTGACGACTACGCCTGAGTGGCTGAAACATCGCTCATGAAATCGATTCAGCCACCCCCTGACATCTATGGCAATTCCAGACCACGCTTGTTCCATTCCACGGATTAACTTCCTACGTATCGTAAATCCCAAGATTTGCTTATCGCAATCGTAAATTCGCATCGACCGCGTCGTCAATTGCCCCGAATATAAATGATGATTTATCGACTCGTCAATGAACGCCTCGATGTAGTTTAATTATACTCACGGAGCCATAGAGCAGTCCACAGGTGTCCATGCAAAGATATATACACGTTGCCACGCCTTGGATCTTTAATTGGCCCCTCGAAACCGAAGTCCTCTGAAAAATTGCTGAAACAAAAAAAGAAATCAACGAATGCATTAAATTAAATCCGAGAAAACAAACAAAATATATATAAAATCAACTACAAAATTAGAAAAACGAACAATAAATAAATATCATAGATTAGATAAAATTTTTACAAAATGTTCTGCCTCTGATTAATGAATAATACTGAATCTAATGAAGAAACAAAATAAATATCTCTGTAAAAAAATCGAAAAAAAATGTATACGACAGTAATTATTTATCGCAGAGTCAATACGCGAGTTTTTAGCGTCTGGACGGGTGTTTGTGGAACGTGGAATAAGGAGAACGCGAGATAGTCCGGGTTACGAGATGTAAGACGATACATCGGGAAGCAAGTTTTAACGGTGCTTCCAGTCGAGCAGCGAAGGGCTCGGCGAAGCACGTGGCCGCGACGGCTGGCACGGCGCGTTTTGCTTCTGTCCGCGTGGCGTCTGATATCCGACGTGTGTGCGTGCGCGTAGGTGTAAGTACGCGCATGTACGTGTTGCTTGCGCGAGCGACTTGTCGCAATATGCCAAGCGTATTGCGTGTGTCTCGCACTCGATGGGATATATACGAGTTCGCTCACCCACGGGCGACGACGACGGTCTGGTGGTGCTAATTTCACGAGTAACGAGAGATTCAACCCGACTGCAATCACGATCGAGTTCATCGAAATTTCGTCGCTTCGGAACTTTGAAACAATTTATTTTGTTTTATTTTTTTTATTTTTATTCGAAGTTTTCTTAAATATTCGATTTTTTTTTCGTTATCTCTCTAATGATTGATTGTTTCTCTAATTTTTTATTCGTTTTGGGATTGTTTCTTTAATTTTTCTCCGCTCTTGTACTTTTTTCTATTTTTCTTCAATTTTTTATTCGATATTTATCTGCTTTTCCACTATTTTTCTTTTTTTCCCCCTCAAACTACGATTTTCTTTATTTCATTATTCTCTCATTTTAGATTTTTTTAAAAATTTATCAGCAAGTTTTGAATAATTAGTTCTGGTTGAAAACTACTCCCGAAAGAAAGTCGTTTCAATTCTTTTTACACCGTTTTCCGGGTGAAACCGTCGAACACGCGACTGTCTCCTCGCCCATTTCTCGATTAATATTATATAAATAATCGTAACGTCGCAAAGTTACTCGATTCAACGTATTTTCCAATGAATCCACTGTTCTAAGTTTTTCCGTTCACGGACAAAGCTCCCGTATCGAACGAAGACGCGAACGCGTGGGAATGAAATTCGCTGCCCTCATTTTCAGACCAGTTTGCCCTTATCGCGAACGACTCACATCCCAGATAAGCCTTCGGTATTCAGAATTCCTAGATAACTCGTGATTGAGATTCGTGGAATAAAAATTAATAAATTATACAGAAAAGAAAAAAACTGTACTGGCGTGCTGCATTTACGACCCCGAATGTCGCCAGACGTCTCGTTAGGCTACAAAAAATTCGACTAAACTCGGTTCAGTCCTCTAATAGCCGAAAATAATTTGCAAATACGTCGATAATCGACGATCGACGACACAGACAACATTTTTACGTCGTTACCGAGGGTTGCAACGTTCACGAAACGGCTGACGTTTGCTGCTGGGTTAACAGACGGAACGTTATACCTGCGTTATACTGCCGCATGCAGTTAACGACCTCGGTTGTTAACGAACCTCGACGTTCTAATTGAGTCTTGAGATCGTTTCAAACGCACGTTCACGGAGCGTCTGCTCTTCCCGAAACGCTTCGGGCGTTCTCTGTGCTCTTTCGCCGCTTTCGCTGTGCGTGATCTTTTATTTTTTCCGTCAAAGTACCTGAATTGAATTAATATAACGATTTAATGAATCGATGTAACGAATTAATATAGATGATTGGATTAATTTGAACGGTTCGAAGATTTTGGTACGTATTTTGGGGATGTTCTTATCGGTATTGAGTATCAACATTGGGCTGAGAGGTACAACGACATGAAACTGCATCTTAAAACGTATCAGTAATTGCTGATCTAGGACAATTGTCATTTAAGGTTAACGGGAAATCTAATTTGCCTAAATTAAGCCGCGACTCGGTTGGGAACCGAGTTTTTCTCACGAATCTTACGGATGAGGAGATATTTATACTTTGGGATACCATATGTAGCTATATACAAATGGTGTTTAATCATAGCATATCGCGTATAGCTATAGCATACACATAGCATACAGCTGTATTATACCCATATCATACAGCTATATTATACCCACAGCATACAGCTATAGCATACACATATCATACAGCTACAGCACACATCATACAACTGCAATACGTAGCTCTAACCAATAACTACATCGTGTACCCGCAACACACAGCTACATCCACGCGTATAAATAACGAGAAACATCTCGAGGAAGTGCATGGCATAATTTATCGAATTTTTGCGACTTTCTTATCGCCGCCGATGACTGTCGTCTTGGGTCAATCCAGTTCGTTAACGCGCGGTTGTCTCGTAAAAGGAGTTTTGGTTCTAGCGTGTGGCGTGCACGCAAGCAGGTGGCATCACTCTTCTCCTCTCACCCTCTTTCTCTCTTTCCCCCTCTCTTTCTTGCGCCTCATGCAATATTTATTCTCAGCAATCACGTCCATTGGCGAAACAAGTGCAACGGATTAATCCCTAATGAACGGCCTTGAAATCCGTCTCGGCCCGCAACGATTATTCATATAAATTGCAGGCACGCTTGCAGTTCAGGCTATTCATCAGCTCTCGCACTATCTGCATATATATACAATATATATATATACCATATAGTACGTATGCACAACTACCGGATTCCACAACCGGTGATGCCACTCGGCGGCGTCTTTGTTCATTAATTTTCTCTCCCGTTCGTTTCTCCCTGATTGTAAATCAATTTCTCTGAAACAACGCGAGACTTTTGCCCGTGAAATTGAATTCCCGTTGACGTATTGTTCACACTCGTGTTTTTCGCTACGAAACGCTATAACCACAGTCAGCACAAACGCTACGTGACAATTGACACGTCGTCGCGACCGAGCGCACGCGCCAACGCGATTAAACACCTACGTCAAGATATTTGCTCGACGGGAATAGCAAAAATCATCAACAGTCGAGGAGCAAGGTCGCGAATTACTTTTCCGGTGCATTGTCACCAACAACCTCGAGGTTTTCCCGCCTACGTGAGAATTCGCACGCTCGATTTGCGTTCGTTCGCCTACTCGTCGAATTTTCGTAATTAATTCGTTCGGAATTCTTGCTGGATTGAATTATTTTTTTCTGAATAAATTATTTTTCAGGAACGTTGACGGATGAAATCTCCGCCAAGAACATTTTCTTTCAGAAGACGTCCGGTCAATTGGTATTAATAAGCCGAAAAAAAATTCTCGGTCACGAGATAACGCAGTCGATCAATCAGAATTGATAAAACGTTGATTCACGTGAGAGTCGACTCGATCGACGATTAAGATTGACAACGATGTGGGAATTGGCCGCTTTCTTAAAGATGACGCAAGTGCTTCAACCACGTGACATTAATTATTCAATGAATGCTTATCAAAACAATTTTATTACAAATTCTAAGATCCAATTGATTTTTGATAAAACGGATCTTTCCACAAAAATTCTGCCTCACCAATTATACCGCCATAATCCTTTTTCCCCCAAATCCTCCCCCCAACTCGGTCAAATCTCAGCCACGACAAAACAATGAAATTCGAACAACATCGAGTTCAAAAGTCAAAAATCGATCAATCAAAATTTCTACCCGAACGATCAACCGCGAGGCAACGAAACGAAATTCTCAACGAATCTCGCATCCGAGACGATAATCCATCCCACGATGGTTCACGGTCGAAAATCATTGTTATCAATTTATCAAATTCGTCGGTGAACGTGCGGTCGGGTTAGCAGCCGCGTTAGTAAACTCTCGCGGCTCGTACGGCGGCTTAAGGCCACTAACCCTGCGGGTTATGTCACTTAGGGCGCCGCTTAGTCGTTGCTCTCTTCGGCAAACGGCCGAAAATAGAATCCGTTGTCGTTTGTCGTATTGCAAAGTCTTCGGTCTACCCGTTCTCCACCTCCGTGAGGTTCTTCCTCGGACGTCTATATAACCACTCGCTCGGGCAGTGTTACACCGAGCTAGAGAGCGCAGACAGTGAGTGACGTAGCCGTTGAGCTTCTCTCGGGGTCACGCTGCCGATCCTCGAGTTACTTTAGGATTTACGGACTCGCTACCGAGAGAACGAGCGAGAGCCAAATACACGAACATTCATACGTGGACTGTGCTTTTCTGATTTTCTCCTTAATTCATTTTATTCAATTTTTTTTTTTAATTTTTCTTCTGTTTTTTTTTAATTATTAATTTTGATTATTTTGATTTGTTTTCTTTCGTTCTTTTTTGGTAAATTTATCTTATTTGGTGGTGGTAGTCGTAAGTGTGTTTATTGGCAATATGTTAAAGTAGTTTTTATTTGTGCTATTTTTTAACAAGTTTAGACGTGGGGTAGAGAAATGTAGACATAAATTGAAATTTATATTCATTCATTTGTTTATCTATTTTTGATCCTGTTTATTTTATTTGATTTTATTCGATTAGTATTATTATTTTTAAGATAGTAGCCGATAAAAGATAGGTCGAAGATTTGCTTATTTATTTTTTTTCTTCGTTCGAAAAATGCAATCATTTAATTATCTTTGTATTCTTTTTTTAAAATTGCATTTTAATAATTGAACGATTCCAATTTTGAGCGAAAATCCGTTGCGAAAGAATAATTGAAGATTCGAATCGCCGAAAGAATAACACGTTTAAAATTCTATTTACAGGCGGATGTTGCTAAGCAGGGGCGTGAAGCATCCCCCTTGGGTTTCTCTTTCACGCTCTCTATGGGCTCGTTCTCGCTCGCTTTCTTTCTCTCTCTTTCTCTCTTCTGTCTTCTCAAACCCGTGAAATACTCGGTCAACCCGTGAGCTCCGTGAAAACCCATTCAAACATCGGCACAAACGATCCGCCACGCTCGCGAGATAGCGATCTTCCGAAGCTAGTCGACTAATTTGTGTTGCTAAATGCTCGAATAACATACTATACCGCGAGTCGCTTCGAATGTTTCTCCCAAGGGTTTTGTTTTCGCTCGGCTAGTTCTCCACCTGCGAGCTGCCGATATATGTTAATCCGACCGGTCACAATTCACGTATTACGCGATTCGCAACGGCGGTTCTCGTGATACCACCGAATCGCAACATTTCGAACATTTCGATGGTGGAGCGAAATATAACATATCGTAACTTCTTTTTTTTTTCGTTTCTACGTTTATCGTTTTTTTCCGAGTAGAGGATCGAGAAGTTTTGGATTCAAATTTGAAGAGAAAAAAAGGAGGAGCGAAAAATATAATAATATAATAATAATAATAATAATTCAATTATAAGTAGAAAATGATAAAATAATGATAATTGAATAATAATTATTATTACTGTTATAATTTTCGCTCCTTATTTTTATTCTACTAATTTAGAAGTCATACCGACTATTATTATTATTATAGTATTAATAATAATAACGTAATATTATAATATAATTATTATTATTATTAATTGGCAATTATGATAATATCATTATTATTATTATTATTATATAATTATAATATCCTTTTATAATAATACTAATAAGAATAATAATAATGTTTCATCATCGAGGAAGCCAAATTCCTCATTTGAAATATATCCTTACAAATTTTTTTCAATTCTTAGTATTCGCGAACTCGAAAAAAGAAACAGAGCTATCAGCCTAACATAGTCATCGGTAGCAAAACCCACGTATTATTCAACAGCTGGTTTCCAACCCATAGCTTCGGACCCTCACTCCGCAATCGTTCAATTTAACACCCGGGACTCCCAGTGACGTCAAAAGAAAATAATTATCTCAACGAGAAATCTTTCAAAAATAAAAGAAAAAAAAAAAGAAATTCGAAACATCTCATTCGACCGAGAAAGATTGGTCGTAGGCTTCTAGAAATTTCTCAAACAGGTCGAGTCGTAGCACAGCGGGTGACTGGCCACCGAAGAACGAGCGTTTAGTTGTACATCAAAGTCGAGGAATCAAAAAACAAATCGAAAGAAAAAAATATATAAAAGAAAATGCAACAAAATTACGATAAACAAAAAAATGTGGAAATTAAACGTCGTAGGAGTCACGCCGAAATTGCGGATATAAGAACGGCGAAGATTGAACGCGCGGCCACCCTCCTCGCCGCAGTGCGGAAATTACGACCGCACTTTCGATTATATGACCCGCAAGAAACACCCGAAACGCGCATCCGTAATAAACGTTGATTTAGATGACGTATCGCCGTGTGTAACGTTTCTTCCACGGTCGGCTCGGCGTTTCATTACGCGTATATACATCCAACGCGTTAAACACACGTTTGTGCGACCGAAGAAATTGCCGAACGTTGCGCCGTTTGTATATCCCGCAACGCGCTCGTTATTCACGTTATCCTGGCAAACGTGTGCGTATCGTTTGATACGCGTTGAATCGTTTACACGACGAAACGTTGGCCCCTGCATTGCCAGATTGGCCCACAAGACAAGCCATACGCAACCGGTACAAGATAATTACGCGACGCTAAAGATTATTGCCGATGGTTTAACGCCTCTTGAAATAATTGAATAAAATTGCGAAACGAGAAATAAAATTTGTTATACTCCAGTCGTGATTAAAATTGCGTCACTCTGAATTATTCGACTTATTATCGGATAATAATAATAATAAAATTAATGATAGAAATAATAATAATAATAATAATAATAATAATAATAATTTTTAAAGGAATATTTTTATTATTATTATTATTATTATTATTATTATTATTATTATTATGATAATTAAAGTCTATACATCTCGAAGACATTAATATATCCTATAGATTATTATTCATTTGCTTCTATAATAATTATAATAATAGAAAATTATAATAATTATGTATATCATTACTACTTCGAGGGGTGTGAGCTTCATTTATGCAGATATTCACAATTTTTCGCTACCACTAATATCGACGTGAACTTTGCATATTTGTGTTTTTTCTCATCGTTCATCCTCTTTCTAATAATTTATTTATCGCATTATGAGCAATTACGAGCAATTAGACGAATAATTATTCCGACCGATGAATAATTATTCATTGTCCATGTCGTACGTGTACCGAGCTCTTCAAACACGCACACCCACGTGTTCGGCTCGCTTCCGGGTGTAGGCAACATCCCTCGAGTTTGTACGCATTTACAACGCAGAATCTTCGCAAAGCCGGACCGTTGATAACCGGAACGCAGTCGCCGTAGTCACTTGAATAATTATACCTGTTTGATCTCGGCATCCGAGCTATTTATTTTTCTCTCGAATTTTTATACTACCACTTGTTGCACCCTAAATAATAATAATGAATGAATAAATAATAATAATAATATTCATAATAATAATTTCTCTGATTAATCAGAATACTAATAATAATTGAACATAAAAAAAAGGAATATTTGAAGTACGAGCTTCCTCGCGATTCCACGACCACACCTATGGCAGTTGACTCCGCGCGGAAATCTCGTTTCACATACGAGTTCTAATCGGTTCTCCAGTGTCAACCGCGCTTATGTACGTATACGTGCGTCGGGTATGTGCCGATAGCAGATAGGGGCAAAGTCGTTGATGTACGTTCCCGGTCTCGTGGCTCGGAGAGGCCTCGGAGCGATCGGATAAGCCACCCGGCAAACGTTTACTCGTTAATCCGAACGATCGTTACCCTCTAAACGATAGCAAACTCACGTCATTCACGGACGTTCGTTCGAACGACGAGACTGGTTTTGTATCGTGGTATTTTTTTTTGGGTACGATTGTTTGGTTTTGGTTTTCTTCTTTGCGAGAAACGATTTGGAATCGTGCGTTAGGAGCTCGGCGTTTGATCTCCGGTAGAAAAAGGAATTGGAATCCATGAAGTTCCAATTTTAGTCGTGACTGAGACGCTTTTATATTCGGAGAGTTAGGATGCTGTTCCATAGAAATTTCTCTAGGACTTCTCTTGGAGATGAATAATCGAGCTTACGGATTTAAGAATCGTGTAGTAATTTTTATTCTATTTTGCTTTTTCTTTTGATTGGGGAAGGAAGGCGGATATATTTTGTATTCAAATAGAAGATGGAGACAGCTCTGAAGATACGTGACCAGTAAAGAATAGGAAGAAGAGGGGGGAAAGGCGGCTAAAAGATGTTAAATCGATGCTGATGACGTAATTCGCGAACGTCCGCATACAATAAGAAAAATTTATCAATAAAATTGACGACTAACCGAGCGGATAATTTTACGAGCCATTCTCGCTTGCTCGACCACTCTCGCAGTTCCCTCCGTTGCAGTAAAAAAAAATCTCACATTTTATTTGTTCATTCATTTATTTATTATCAATTTTTCTCCTTATTTCGATAATCGTCGCCGAGACGCTGACTCGCGTCTCTGTCTCGATTGTAGATCAACATTCTCGTTTCCTCGTTCAAACCTACGGCACTTGTTTGTCGCTGGATCACGTTTCGTACGCGAGTCTTAATCATTTTACGAGTGTCAACGGCTTGTAACTACTCGTATGCGCGTTCGAGATAACTTCTATGATGTACGTTCTCGAGTTAGAGACCAGAAGAAGCCCCACGAAGCGATCGGATAAGCCACGCGAGACTCTCGCTCAAACGAGCTTTGCATTCCATCTATTTCGCTTAACTGACATTCGTACATACACGATTATTATTATTCCCATTATTATTAGGATTATAGAATAAAATATGATAATGAAATGAATCCTTTTTTTATTTCGCTGCAATAATAAGAATAATAAGAATAATAATAATAATAATAATGATTATTATTATTATATTATAATATTATATAATAATAATAATAATTATTATTATTATTATTAATATTTTTTTATATAATATATAACCCATTATATTATCATACTATAAAATAATTTTTATAAAATATGATAATTAATATAATAATATTATAAAATAATAATAATAGTAATTATTATTATTATTTATATGACTATTATTGCTATTATTATTGTTGTTGTTAATATAATGACAATAATTTTAATCATTATCTCTCTAATTAAAAAAATAATATTAATAACAATAACTATTATCATACCAACAATAATAATATAATTACAATTTCATTACTATCATTATTATTATTATTGCTATGATTATTATATAGGTATTTTCTCCTGCTACACGATACTCGTCCACTGATTATGACAGGTCCCAAGAACCCGACGGGAACTCGAGTATATACATCATATATATATATAAATATATATGCATGAGACCAAAATCCCAGCATCAAAGTTTCGGATTCAACGATGAGAAAAATTGTTGGAAAAATTTACGAGCGGTCACAGGGTCAAAACAGAGAAACACGGTATCCTTTTACGATAACTTTTGCTCGTTCATCTCTAACCCATGGTTTTTATTTCGTTATTCGCGCTCGTGCGTGTAGCCACCGCCGCCGTGCCGCGACGAAACTCTTTTGACGCAGCGACTGCGGCGAGATTCGTTCGTCGTTGGCGTCTTCGAAAGAGCCAAAAGAGCTCGGAGATCCGAGAGCGAGAAGCGAATCCGAGACTACGGGGATCAGACGATACGTCTGCGCAAGTGAATTACGACTGTTCCGAGAACGAAACGTTACTTTGTCTTACTTTTTCTCTCCGAACGTCTACCTACCGCAGCATCGGTTGGTCCATAATCTTCTTCTGTCTTTTTCTTCAAAGCCGCACTTGCGTCATCGACGAGAGATCATTTTTTCTTCAATTGCGTTTCACCGATTGGAAATTTCGTTGACGATTTTACGAGGAGTCGTGATTCGAGTCGTGGATTTATATTGAGTTTTCTGGGTCAATGTCGTTAGTTTAGGGTGAGATAGTGTCAAAGCTGCACTGAATTTGTTTGACAAATAGAAATCCATTCTAACGCATCATATTTGAAAGCGAGAAATAATTTGCTCATCGTTTTGGCGGTCGGCGTACGACCTTTTCCGGCAGTTATCACTTTATGATGACTCTCGTCTCCTCCCAGCATCCCCTCCCCCCTTTTTTTGGTCCCCAAACCTTCTTTCAGTATCTTCGAAAAGCGGTGAAAAATCGAGACTCCACTGTATCGACCGTACCTAACGCGAGAAGCCGAAACAGACGTACACAACAGTTATTTCCGTGTCCGGCATCGATTCATGAATAACTAATTAATCCGAAATCAAAGATTACCGAAAAATCCATGTTCCACTTACACGGCTTACATAAATTAAGCGAGTTTCATCGGATTTCACCGGCCCGTCCGAGAGGATTTAATTCTATTAGCCGGAACGGAAAGTTCGTGCGCGGATGGAAAATTTTTTTTTCGTAACTACGATCGGTGGAGTTTCGAATTTTGATTCATTGATCTTGACCCGGCTTTATTTGTCACGGTGATGACAAAATATTTGTATCTATCGACTTAAACGATTCTCCCGTAGGGATATAAGCGAGTTCGGTGTTTTTTCTTCTCTGTAAACCTGTGAGATGTCTAATACCCCCCACGTGGTTACACAATTTTCGTGGTTGTACGACGTACGACTTTCGACCGTGATTCGTGTGTGTTCTAATCCGATTATCGATGGGTCCCAGTATTTTTTAAAAAATTCTACATCGACGCCGATGGAGGATCAATTCAAAGAAGTTCCGATGGAGGACCGAAAGAATTTATGAATGGCTTTCGGGGCGTCGGTGGGGGAGGGGGGGAGGGCAACAATGGTTGATCAAATTTGGCCTGAAATCCTCAATTCGCATTCAACGTAGTCGACCGGGCCGGAAGTCCGGCCGGAGGTGCCGTCAATTATTCGTGGAATAATCGTGGCCAAAGAATAAAACAAAAATAAAATGTATGTATAATTTTTAATTATATCTATAACTACAAATCATAACTAATAAGAGAATTAATTGTCAAAAAATATATATAGCTATCAACTATGACTATAACTATTATTATTTATATTTTTAATATGTTATTTGTCCATATATTTTGTTTATAGCTCAAAAAGAATATCAATCATTTAACTTATTATAAAATGATCTCTCTGGTTAATACTAATCAGAAAATTAATAAATTTCCAATAAATATATATGTATGATACCATTATTATTTAATATTTTATACATTTTATTCGACAATACAATTTTTTTCTCAATTTCCTCCCTCTAAATATATCCATATATATTATCTCCAGGGTCAGCCACCGGATCAGCCAATTATACGCGGCCCCCCATGGGTGTTCCACTAAATAACGCGCTATCGACGATTCGACACATTTCTTCCTTCTCTTTATTCTTTGCATCTTTCATTTCTTCTCTTTTATTTTCATCTTCAAAATTTCTTTCCGCTCGCATCTGGCGCAAGTACAGCCCGCGCACCTACTCGTTACGTCGATGAAGCGGCTCGATAAACGAGCCCGTGATTTAGCATTGGTACGTGCAGCCGCCGCGGCGATACCGAATTCACGTGGCGAAGGTGCGAAACTCCGTCTCTCTTCGTCCTGGCTCGAAAGAATAAATGCACCATCGTCGGAGTCGAGGCGTCATAATTTATCGGATAAATTAAGCGTGAATAAAAGAGCATCGCCGACTTGCCGATCTTCGCACCTCGATCGTCGTTTATTTATTTTTTTTATCGTTATTTTTCTTTCTTGTATTTTCTTTTTGTTACAATCGGGATCGGAGAAATCGTCCCGATCGCGAACATCGCTTCTGGCTATGCTCGTTACAGATAAACTCTTTGGTTATGCAGAGATTCTCACATAAATTACAGAAGCGTTTGATTCTCGATCGCGATAATTCCATTTTAGGATTAATTAATGGACGATTAAATTTGTTTGGTAATAATAAATATATCGGTATCCGACGTTTATAACATCTCGAGATTCTCACGTAAATTGCATAAACGTTTGATCCCCAATCGTGATAATTTTATTTTAGGATTAATTGATGGACGATTAAATTCGTTTGTTAATAATAAATAAATTGATATCCGTCGTTCATTCACATCTCGAGGTGAATCTCTGCGATGAATATATAACTACATGAATACGCGAATACGTATAAATGGAGGGAGAGAATCGAGACCGAGATAATGAGGCTAACCGATGCGGCATGTTTGCTTGCCACTCGGTTCGTAATTTATCTCCTTACGTGAGAGAAATCTCATTGAGAACTTAGCTTCCGGTTGTATTTATTGCAAAGCTCCTTCGACGAACGAAAAACACTCACGGGCAATTCACGCATGATCAACACAAGCCCCGGAGGGTTGTTAATTACATTAATTACCCTAATCAACGTTCGGTAATAATCCGTACGTATTACAATTAATTAACGTGCAACGATAACCGAGTAAACCGCGTTGTCACACGTATTTATTCACTCGCTTCGTCGACGGTGTAATTTGCGACTGTATAAAACCGTGTACGCGAACAATTTGACGCGTTGCTTTACCACTTTGAGGGGGATAATTTGTTTGGCTTCGGACGACGAAAAAATCATCGTCGAAAAATCGTTGTACTCGATTTAATCCCAACTACACAGCAAAAAAATTCCTCGCGATCTCACACATTCACGCATGTGCTTCTCTTTCATTTTTTTTCAAGTTATATAGTATGCTGGAACGACGCGGCTGTTGATTGAATGATAATTGGCCGATTAAATTTGATTGCCGGTCGATTATCATCAATTTCGTCGGACGATCTCTCGGATGGAATTCAACCGAGAGGGGGGGGGGCAACACCTGCCCATGAAAATTGGACCAACTAGTCGCTGTTCCATATAATTATCCTTGAAAATTAAACGATTTGCAACCCCCGGGGCGGACGGGGGGGCGAGGAGGGAAAAGAGGGATTGCAGAGTGGATGGATTATCGTTGGAGACTCTAACGACACACCGGGTTAACGATTTTAATAGTTATTTGGGTGCCCATCGCGAGACGTATCACGAAGGATCGTCGACGATATCGAAATGGAAAATCGACGTTGAAATCTCGTTCGCCGTCTCGGCGACTATCCCAACCATTGCGCTTGTGCGGTCCGCGCACCGACCGATGCCTGCTCGGGGTTGGTACGCGCGACGGCCACCGAGACCGCGAAGGAAGAGGTTTTATAATTCGATGTCGTAAAGCAGAACGAGGCGCCTATCATCGACCATGAAAACTCGGAAACGGGTTTTTCAGTATCGCGACTGGACGTCGCAATGTTCGACGGTATCTTGGATTAAATTAGCTACGTGCACCTTCGTCACGTCGATACTGTTTCGCCAACCTCGTAGATTCGCGCTATCTTTATCTTTTTCCTCGTACCATCATCGCCCATTGACTTTTATAACTTTCGTGGCCATTTCCGTATGGTCTGTTTTACGGGTTGGGAACGATAGTGGCGGATTATTTCGCTATGGATCTTGACGGAAATGAGAATTCAATGGTCAACAACCAACCACACATCTCGCCCCCCCCCTTCCGACGCTGTTCTAAAGATGGGCATCCATTCAATGAAAATGAATTTAAAATACTTTTTTTACTCCGTAATAATAATTTAATATTTCTATAATCATACCTCTGATAATTATTTCTATTTTCAATACGAATACCAATTAAATTATAAATAATAATTATAATTATTATTGTTATTGCTATTATTATATAGAGTCTATAGGATATAAATAGCCGGAATAATAGGCACAGAATTATGATTCCCATTGAATATTATAATTCATTGTAATTCAATGATTCACCTGAATTATTTATAATTATTGCAGAAAAGTGCAACAATTTTAATTCTTGCGTGATAATTAATCTCTGCTTGACAAAGTATTCCAAATATATATTTCCCAATGACTGACCCTCCCAAATGGTCCTCTCACCACATATTTATAAGTGAGGGATTTCATCGATGGATGATTTTCCATCAAAAACCTCAATGTTCAATCTTTTCAATCGCCTATTTTTCCACAATTTTTCGTAATTCGCATTTTGACCGGACGATGCCACTCGATCCTTCCCAAGTGACCCTCCTCCACCGTCAATGGACCACATTCAACCCCCCTGCCATCTCCTCCCACCCTCAAACTCGCAAGACTGCCCACCGACAATACAACAAAATACGTTCACGACTCGTCGGACCTTATTTTCTCATTTTCCCGCCCCCTTTTTCCATCAAATACGTATTATCTCCACCATTGCCCGGAAGATACGATCCTCAACCGAAGAATACCCAGGATCGCCCTAGCGGTCAAACAACGATCTTCCCGTCCATGTCGAAATCATCGATGGCCATTGTTGCATCAACAGCAGAGAGTCTCTTCTTACAAACTAAACCCAAGATTCCGTCAGCTGCGAGGGTCAGCATATCGCGCTTTTATACGCTGAGGCCACAAAAAAAAAATCTATTGCCTACCGAGATTTTCCCCGCAAGATGTTGTCTCGTAACTGCGAGCCATTAATCATCCACGCTCGTCAGCCATCGGGTTACATTTTTGTTCTAAATTATTTTTCCACTGATAAGGATGGAAGAATTATTAGACATGGGAGACCGGAAGCTCAAGATTTATTTACGTACGCATACATACAAATATATCTATATATATCTATTATATATATGTATATATTCTTGGGGAGAAGGGCACTCGAGCCAAGTAATCCACGCCAACATCTTTATCAACGCCTCGTCGATTTACGAGCGCGTACATCGCGTTGCCCCCCTCCCTCCGCACCCTCCCCGCCGGCCTCACCGCCGCCCTCCGGTTCATTCACTGCCCGTGTCCCGTTGCGGGGCAATGTCGATAAATTGCGAGACCCGGTACACCGCGAGACTTTATGGCTCTTTGCAACAGAAGGAAGTGCTTCTCTCACAGGGTCAAGGCCACGGCGTACGGCGAATAGTTTCGAAAGAATTGGACGGTAGCGCGCGTGCGCGAAAGCGTTGAGGGATTGGAAAAAGGGTGAAACGAATGATCGTATTTTCGATGTCAGTGAAGAACGAAGAGGAGAACTAATCAGAGACAATTTTATTGATTGATTTATTTATTTATTTATTTATTTATTTATTTATTTATTTATTTATTTATTTATTTATTTATTTATTTATTTATTTATTTATTTATTTATTTATTTATTTATTTATTTATTTATTTATTTATTTATTTATTTATTTATTTATTTATTTATTTATTTATTTATTTATTTATTTATTTATTTATTTATTTATTTATTTATTTATTTATTTATTTATTTATTTATTTATTTATTTATTTATTTATTTATTTATTTATTTATTTATTTATTTATTCATTTATTTATTTATTTATTTATTTATTTATTCATTTATTTATCTATTTATTTAGGTTATTTATTTATTTCTCTCTGAGATTTTGGTTTAGTGCGGAGATTAATTGCAGCACAAGCATCAGAATCATAGATCCAAATTTCTATCGAATATCTGACACTGCTGTAACTGAATTAATCCATCGAAATTATTCATAATTATCGCAGAAATGTGCAGAATTGTTCTTATTTCACGACAATTAATCGTACAGATTCGTTCAAAAATGTGTTTCAAATATATTTCCATCAAATAAATTCCCATCTCTTTTCACACAAGAAAATCTCACAGCTTCTCCCCCGCCTCTCCTTCAATCCCAGATTCAACGAACGTTGCATTCTCGCAGCGCGTATGCAAAGCATCGACGAGTTTCGAGTTGTGGGAATGATGTCGGTCGCCCGAACGACGAGAGATTCAGATAGTTATTGTCGACGAGTGAGAATCTTTGGCTTATCTTAATTTGCTTTTCGACTCGAATCCGGGGAATGAGGGACAGATGTAGATACAGAAAAGACGGAGGAGTAGGGGGAGAGGTGTGGAGCCGTCGGATATGAAAACGCAGTTCTCTAACTCGATACATTGAATAACGTCAAAGCAAACGAGTCACGAAAATTAATGTCGTCTTGGAACCTAAGTGAAAAAAACGAGAGAAAAATAAAACAAAATAAAAATAAATTGAAAAAAAATGTTATCGGAAGTATGTAAATTGAAATGCTCGCGTGGGTATCGCGGTCGGGTCCACCGCTGTCGTCGACGCCACGCGCGGTTATATGGATCGCATAGATCGTATATATATCTATATATATAGACAGAGGCGTGTGCGGCGCTAGAGATGCTGCGCTCTCTGTCTCTCCGGACGTATAATATGCATTCTCGGTCGAATCAAATGTATGGGAAACGTCTCAATGGCTGGTCCAAAGCAAGGAGAAGAAGAACCCTTTCGCTGGATCGGTGGGTGTTCCCGATAAAATTTATCCTCAATTATTTATTTCTTCGGGGCAAACGTCAAAGGATTTGGGATCGTTGATTGGTTTCGTCTTGTGGGGGAATTGATGAGACACTTTCGTGAATATGCGAATGGCCTGAGATTGTGAAAAAAGGAAAAACCGAACGGAGTCGATGATGAATTCATTGAATCTACGGCACGAGACTTTGAATTATTGATACGTTCTTTTTTTTTAAATTGAAGATAGATGTGGAAAAAAAAATTTGTTCGCTCGTCGTAGGCAAATGGTTCTGGGATTTTTTATTGGTTCGGATTTGATGTTGGATTTATTTGGGTTGCTCTGGGGATGAATAATTAATCGGGCCGCGGTATTAATGAATATTCGTTGATACATCTTAATTATCTTGTTTTCCGGGCTATGATTGGTTGTCAACCAATTATTTTAGATTATTCCGATAGTCGACGATTTTTTTTTCTCTCTTTTTGAACAACGTTTTTGATGAATCTTTCGAAGTTCCTACACGCCTACAAATTATTTGAGAACTCAAAATCGCACAACGTCGTCATATTTGAAATTTCAATTATAAAATACCGATAAATTATTAAAAAATTTATAATAAAGATCAAAGTAATTAATGCAATACCAAAAATAAATTTAATTCCGTGAGTCGGGTATCGTACCGATAAGCGATCAATTGCAATAAATTCAATGAGGACGTAGAGGCGTATATTTTGTATCGTATGCATATCAGTGAGTAAAATGCATCTGGCAGTTGGGTAGCAAGTGGAGGTCGAGCAACTCGACTAACAACGCTAATTTAGAGAGTTGTCGGATAATTTTCTCTCGCGATTCGCCAAACGCGTAAAAAAATAAAATAAAATAAAATAAAATAAAACGAAATAAAATAAAATAAAATAAAATACAATACAATACAATACAATGAAATAAAATAAAAATAAAAATAACGAGTGACGGAACGACTGCAGCATCTTCGGCGAGTGTGCAGGTTGCGGAGGCATCGCCAAAACGACTTTATATTTAGTTCCCCGGTATTTCGGGACACCCGTTAGGTCGACGATCCACTGTTTCGCAAGACGTTTGTCATAATGATTCGCGTCTCTGTACTCTGCTTTCCGTCTCCTGTCTTTCCAAGTTTATCTCTCTCTATCTCGTCGTTACCGGACGGTATAATTTCGTGACTCGGCTCGGCTGCGACAAACGACCGCATTCCAAAATTATGTTTTCCACTAATTAATCACCCGGCACGGGGCAACCGCCCAACCGGCAAACCAATTATGACGATGACTATCGGTGTTTAATTGATCACGTATAAATGGAAATGGTCGAAAACGTTTTTCCTCACCGTTTATCAATGTCAAGGGACTGCGATGTCGTCGAGCGACAAATTTTTCCACCATAAAATGATTTGTCAACTCGAAATAATCGAAAACAAATTAGGTGACACTTTCGATTAATTCATTTAGTATCAATTATCGACGTATCAAATTTCATGGAACTCTGATGATAATTTTCGACGCATTGTTTCAGTACCGAAATTTCAATTACAAAAAAAAAATCATTGAACCACTTGTTTATACAAATTAATTAATTCAAGCCATCCTCAATAAGCCGAATAATTCGGTGTGACATCATGCGACCTAGTTTTTGGACCCACGTGCCGCGCCAACATTTCGCACGCGTGGTAAACACTCACTTACAATGTACGTGAAATAAAAAACATTAAAAAAAAATCTCGAGTCAAAATAACAGCGAAATTATGATAAAGACGACCGACATTATCAGCTTGTTACGTTCGGCGGAGTTCCGCCGTACAAGTTTCGCGAGGGTCCGAAATGAAGGGGCACGACGGGGCTGCGGAGAGGGTAGAGGAGGGGACTGATAACGTTTTACAGCTTCGTTAGATAACGAGGATCAAGATTCGGCAGGTCGGTCGCTCGGGTTACCAGCGAAATCGTAAGAAAAAATCGTTTGTGCATCGGAAGATGTGCTTTAAGGCGGCGAGGTTCGATAAAAATTTGTCCGACATTGACCCAGGTTGTCGCAAGATTTTCGATGTCAAGATCGATCGATCGATCGATCGATCGTTCGCGCCGGTAGTGAGGCTTCCGCGTGTGCGACAGGGCTCCCCTGCGCACTTGTCACGCCTACGAGCCGTGAGTACGAGTACTCGAGAGCCGTCGCGCTGCTTATCTTTCGTGTCCTCGGCTGCGGTCGATACGAGCGCACGTGGACGCGCCTATCTTTCTCTATCACTCTTTTTCTTGCTGAATTTATTAGCGGGTGAAATTATCGATCAATTTGCGATATAATGTTTGTCTCATACATTCGGGTTATATTCATATATAAAATTAATAGAAATAATACCTATTATATTATGTAAAACGATATATTCAATAATTAATTGATTGAATTTTTTATCATACGTTATATACAATTATAAATTATATTATATTACATTTTGAAGTTATAGTGGATCGTATTGTATGCTGAATTCTTTATTTTATAGTTAACAGTTAGAGTTAAAGCTAGAATTAGAGCTTAAGGTTATTTCTCACTAATACACTCATAAAATAATATGTAAAATAATAATTGTAGATTGAATTATTTTAATGTATTATATAAAATTTATAATATTAGAATTTCCGATAATTCAATGTAATTCTCAATTTATTTCTATTTTCAGTTCATTATAAGGCACTTATTTTCCTTCCCCCCTCTCCCTCCCTCTTCCTTATTATCCCATTGCGTAATCCACGATGAAGAATGAGTAATGGGCCCGGGCGGGTGCTCTTACACGCACAAGAATACATATCATAGCGGTACCGAAAAGAACAAATGACTTGCTTGATATTGTTAACACAGCAGCGGCTGAGAGGCGCCTGATTGCGATACCGTGTTCCAATTAGGAGCAACGCCGGCAACACCGAGATCCCATGTGCCCCGTCGTTTCCCGTCGTGCCTCACGACGAGCGCGACATTCACCTTATTTTTCATCCGTAAATTAATTCAATATTTCACGAATAATCCGACGCCCGTGTGGCTTATCAATTCTTAATCGCCCTCTCTTTCTGTCTCTCTCTCGGGTTCAATGTCTACCTCACGTTCTACGAATTGAAGATAGGCCACGCTCGACTACTTTCAAACATATAAATACCTCATTTATTTAACTTTTTTAATTTCCCTTTTATTTTCATTTTCTGATAGTTGAATAATTCGTGATTCGTGGAATTTGGAAGAGAAAGATAATTGATTTCATTTAATTTCACTTCGGACGCTCTATCTGATCCGAAATATTTAATATTGATAAAGTATCAATAATTAATACCTAAACGCGTATTCTTATAACTTATAACAATTATAATTCATCATTTTTCACAATTTATTAACCTAAATAATTCCAATCATTCCCCAAACGTAGAAATAATAAGAAAAAATTCTCTTAATCATCAAAAAAATCCCATTAATTCAAACCAAGAGAGCGCATCGATTTCTTAAAATTCCACAGACCCTCTCAGATCCGCGTTCGCGACGTTCATTGCCACAAGTGGGTAAACACATTCGAACAGTTATTTTTCTCTCAAATTTTTTGCAACCCTTCTTCCTCTCCTCAATTCCCAATGATCCCCGTACCAAGCAGCATCCCGAGCATTCGCCAGACACCGAGAATGGCCGAGCTTCCTTTTCATTAACGACCATCCGAGACCCATTCGCAGTTAAGTCCCGCGAGTCGCGCGTACCGGCCCCTCGCTCGACAATTTGTCGTTTTTCTCATCGTCACCACGGACACGCGTCATAATGGCTTTTTTCCCATATCGGAAAAGTCGTCGAGGCCGTTAAATCTCGCGGTTGTGGACCGCCAGCGCAGAATCCAACGACGCGCGCGAGCGTAAATCGCGACAATAGCAAACGCGTACTCGTCCGTTTTATGGCGACTCGATAGCGACTTTTCCAACTCGTCTTCCATACCTATAGACAACGCTCGACGATCGCAAGCGCACGCGTGCAGCCTCCGAACCATAACAGTCAACCCGTACAAATGACAAACATTTTTTTGCGAACAAAAAATATCTCACAACCTCACAACCGCGAGCTTCGACGATTGTACGAAGAACGATAAAAAAAAACGTTCGAACGAAAAAGCAAAATTTATCCCCCGGAGTCTTGTCAATGTTGCGCGGAATGAAGTATACATTGTATGTGCAACAGTGCGTACCGTAATTCCTGGTGAAGTCGAACGAGAGACGGGATTTACCGTTTTGACGGTGTCCGTCGCTCGGCTATTATAGCGACGATAATGCGCGACCGCGGTAATTGTAATTATCCGGAACAATAAAGGGGATTTTGTTTTTTGTTATTATTTTTTTTTGTGCGCGGGTTTTTCGATGGTGTTTGCGCGGTTAAATGCGAATTCCGAGAGGTCTCGGGACGTTGGAGAATTGTTTTTCGCGATGGTGGATTAAGAAGATCGAGGCAATTTAAAGGCCTGGCTAGATAGGTATTGAAAAATTGCTGGAGTTCTTGGAAATTTGAGGAATGATCGTTCACGATGGAGTAATAATAGATGAATTATTTCAGAATTTTACGCTACATAATTTAGTAGTTATGTATGTATGAATTTTACACGGACGCTTATGGGGAAACAGCTTCTGCAAACGTTAATGGTTGCAAAACGAATGAAACTAAATCGCCGTAAATTCTAAAAAAATTATAACATCGAGATTTAAGATCGATAGATTAATTATGCTAAGTTTGAAATGAATCGACTTAGTAATTGTCGCGAAATTAATTAAAGAAATGAGGAGTATCACCTGAAACAGTTGAAACGGTTGTACAGTCTGATAATACAACTGACAAAACGTCAGTCAACCACACGCCAATATCGTCGAGTTTGACTTCAATTATTATTAAAAATGGTAAATTAACATTTCTAAGTGTTGATGTATCATTAGTTCAGCTATTTGTAAGGCTAAACATGTACGACATGATCTAGACTTGTAAATCCACGTTTCACCCATTTTGAACTAACTTTTTGCCCGACTTTGGAGCGCCTCTAAGACAGAGAATCGACTGTATACGCGTTTGAACGACAGTCGCGGCTTGTTGAATATTTTTTCGATGTCAAAGAGGATTTGTTAGCCCTCCCACCACGTTTTCCTCGCGTGTGAGATTTCTTTTCGAACTGCGTATGATCCTACGTATTATCACCCTTCATCATCGAACGACGTGCACCTGCCTGGAAAATGTTGACGTCGAATTCTCACGGACTCACACGATCGACTCCCCCGCGTTCATATATACATTGTACATATATCGACTCGGATCTTTCGGCACAGAGACCTCCAAGAACGCGTAGGGACTTAATCCCAATCGAAAAAAAAAATTCTTCCACCATAACAACGTTCATCATAACGTTGATGAGTGATTAATAGCTCGATAAAAATATCGCGGAGCTCCGATGGCTGGAAATTCAATCAAAACTTTTTTTTTTCTTACGTTGATCGAATATTTAAAAAAAAAGTTAATTCAAGGTTTCATTTCTTTAAATTCGTTTGTTGAAAATAAAAATGCAAAAATTGTATGACAAAATATTCAACAAGAATTTCATAACCAATTTATCAGCATCACCGACGACAAGAAAATGCTAACATAACGACGGCGACCGCAGCAAAAGTCATTTTCCTGGGATCGGTGATATTAAAACGGATGAAAGTTGCATCGAGAGATGAGAAAAACGACGACAACATGTAATATATATGAAGAAAAATAAAAACATATAAAATGCCCGACAGATCGGATGAATAAAGAAAGGAAGTTACTATTGGGATTTGACGGTGTCACTTTTAAGTGCTCGGGCGCGAGCGTAATGCTCGAGAATCAGCGAAATCGGATTACTCTCCTTACCGCAACGCGAGCGCAAAGGCTTTGTAACAAAACAAACAAGTGGAAAAATAAATAAATAACCAAAAAAATTCCATCTCAGACTCCGAAAAAAAAAAAAATCTCCGAGCTACGTCAGTGTCTTTTCGTCCTTTCGCTCGATCTTTTCATCTTCTTTTTAAACATTTTCTCTTTTTTTCATCGTCACTCGGTGTTTTTTTTATTTTATTTTTATTTTACGTTCTCATCGTCGGACATAAACTCGTGCCATAAGTTCTCCGCTCGTCTTTCGGGAGTTGAAAGTTCTTGTGCAACGTGACTCGGGGATTTCGTTAAACGAGCCACGCCGGGGTTTGCGCAAAATATATATACACGACCGACGGACCCACGGACGTGCACTGGGTATCGTCGTACTTGTGTATTACACCGTGACCGGCGGTAGCGTCACGGTTTCGAGTACTTGATATTATATTTTACCGGCTCACGGGCGATTACTCAGCGGAAACGTTTGTTTGATGTATGGTCGATTGGTCGACGGATCGAATTTTTATCGATTTTTATCAGGTACGAGGTTTGTAATAATATTGATGATTATTATTTCTCCATATAGTAATTATATATATAATTATAATACTAATACCTAAATAATGAAAGGCGTAGTACTGATTATTATGGTTATTATGAACCTTGTACCAGATAAAAATCGATAAAAATTCGATCTATCCCTAATCGACCATAACAGTAATAATAATAATAATCATAATAATAATAACAACAGAGAAATAATAATTAAATTATTAAATTATCATTATTATTATTATTATTATTATTATTATTATTATTATTATTATTATTATTATTTTTGATCATTTGCAATAACAAAATTTGTTTCATAAACAAAATGAAAAGTTCAACAAGTTTATAAAAAAAGTAACATTAGAGAAAAAAAATTAAATCAATAACATTTTTTGAAAAAATAAATAAAAAAAGATAAATAAATAAATTCCACGACGCAGATTTTTTCGTAGCATGAAAGGTGCACATCGAAAATAATAACCCAGTGACCCTGTGCATTACCTCGAATATCTGCATCGAGTCTCCCTCGTACGTGTTCGTCCGTGCCCGTGTGTGGGTTCGGCAAAGAGCTTTCGTTCTCTCGCCCGTTAAGATTTTATAGCCCGCCCGGTGATTTACGGTCACGATAATATCCATGCAAAATGAAGAGGTAACAGTCCTTAAGGACCTCGAAAATTTCCGCGTGAATTATTGAGATAAGTGCCTTAAGTAGGACGAATATAGCCGAGCGATGACAATGCCCCGAGCTTCCATGTGTGTATTATAAAAATTCCATTCTCGCCGGTGGGACAGGAGAAAAAGAGGGACAACAATATTAGAGAGGGAGAGAGAGAGACAGAGAGAGAAAGGAAGAAGGAGATACATTGATCTATATGTATATTTTATCTCTCCCTCTCTTACTCTCTCTCTCTCTCTCTCTCTCTTTCTATATCGCTCTCTCTCTCCCTCTCTCTACGACTCAGAGAAATTACTTATTATTGATAAAGAAATAATAATAATAATAATAATAATGAATTATTATTATTATTATTAATAATAATAATTATAGAATAATAAAAATAATAATAAGTGTTATTATTATATATTATTAATAATAATAATAATAAAAATAATAATAATTATTATTATTAAAAAATAATAAAAATAATAATAAGTGTTATTATTATATATTATTAATAATAATAATAAAAATAATAATAATAATACTTATTATCATTATTGTCATCATTATTATTATTAATATACTAATAATTATAATAATTAATATTATTAATATTATTACTATTATTATTAATAATATTAATAATAATAACAATAATAATAATTATTATTATTACTATTATTATTATCATTATTCGCAAAGATATGTATTAATATTTTAAAAAAGAGCAAAAGAGAGGTAGAGAAATTCGAAGATCGGTAGTGAGAGTGCAAAGAAACGAGAGAGACGTTTCGTAGCTTCGGCTCGCGGTGAATGGTGCGTACGTGACTTTTATTGCCACGATAGAGACCGAGAGAGCGAAAGTCGTTCCGTGATTTATTCGCGAGCGATAAGTACGGCTTTGGCGAGGCTAAGCGCGAGCACTCGCGCTCCTCGCGGTTCGTCGCGAGTCCCTCCCGCGAGTTCTTCATCGCCCGTTCGTCCCTCCGCGCCCTCTTTCTCCCTCCCCCCTTGGCCCTGTCCCGCGAAACTCCGAAGACGCAGCCACCTCGGACATCGCGAAATAAACTCCACCGACGCGTCTCCCCGCGTTCGTGCGCGCGTTGGTTTTTCGTCAGGACCGAACCGCATCGGAAATTGAATCCGCGCCGCCGGTTTCTTATTCCGAAAAAACAAAACACGAGCACCAAAGACGAGCCTCGGATGCTGCATCGCCTGTCGAGATTTTGACTTCCAATTTTTTTTTTGTTTGCGTACGCTTGGGTTTTTTTCCTCTGCGCAGAGGAAATTCGTGGATTTTTTTACAAATGAATTATTGTTGTTCTATTAATGACAAGAGGCGAAAAATTATGCAATCGGTTGGCAAGCGATGCAATTCGATGACGCTCGACGCGATTCATTGCTCGCCTACGTGAGCTTCGGCACGGATCTCACGTATTCGCGTCGTATATATGTGTACATGTATTTGTCTCAGGTCGTTGTTGAGTACCGTGACATTGAATCGGAAAATTACTGATGTATATAACGGTGAGTTCGATACCGTTCACTTGATTTCATTCGCATTAATAATAAATTAATAATAATAATAATTATTATTATTATTATTATAATTATTATTTACAATAATAATAATTATTATTATTATTTTTATAATTATTATTCCTATCATTATCATCATCGTTGCCATTTGAGAGATATATTAAATGTATCATATAATTGGTGTCTAATAATGATACCAATAATAATAATAATAATAATCATCATAACATATGTCTCACAAGCCAAAGTGTCAGCGCTGCGATGCACTCTGGTCCTGATGCATTTCACGGCGATGCCTCCGGCCGTGCCTCTGACCCCACAGCTGTGTCGCGTCCGAGACAAATACCGACCGGCGAGTTCCATCAAACGCGACGTGTTTGTTCGATTACGAAATTGATGACGCGTTCGTTGCCGTCCACTCGAACGACCGAGAAACAGCCACTGCCACGCCGAGGGTCCGCCACGGTCTGGGCATAATCGCGACCCTCGCGACGTCGTGGATCCACTCTCGAGCGGATAACTCCCGCGTATGTGACTTCTCAATCGTTCAATTGATCATTGGTCAAAGGGTCGGGACACTCGCCGACGCGCTCGAGAACGTAATAGCGTGTCAACGAACGTACGAAAAAAAAATTTCGGCACCGAGCAGAGTTCGCGCCGTCGATTCGTCTGGCTATCATCCCCCCCGAGCCC